>JAVQJS010002574.1:0-44346 GCA_036024795.1 Galaxias rostratus | reverse complement strand
AGACAGAGAAACAAGGGAACGAGAAGGTAAGACAGAGAAACCAGGGAACGAGAAGACAGACAGAGAAACCAAGGAACGAGAAGATAAGACAGAGAAACCAGGGAACGAGAAGACAGACAGAGAAACGAGGGAACGAGAAGACAGACAGAGAAACGAGGGAACGAGAAGACAGACAGAGAAACAAGGGAACGAGAAGGTAAGACAGAGAAACCAGGGAACGAGAAGACAGACAGAGAAACCAGGGAACGAGAAGGTAAGACAGAGAAACGAGGGAACCAGAAGGCAGACAGAGAAACGCTGTGCGAGGCTCGGACCGGTAAGGTTCGGTGGCGTCGGCCAATCAGAGGGGGACGAGGACGCCGTGGACGGACGGGAAAGGCGATACGCCGGCGCACTGTCTTGACCTGCACAAAGAGAACGCACCTGACACGCAGCGCTGCCTGTCCTGCTGTGTAAACAGACTGCAGCCGAGAAACCAAAGCCCAACCAAAACAAAGTGCTTTAGAGGCACTCAAGATTATCAGGATGAACCCAAGGACAGCAGGGAGAGAGAGAGAGAGAGAGAGCGAGAGAGAGAAAGCGAGAGAGAGAGAGCGAGAGAGAGAGAGAGAGAGAGAGAGAGAGAGAAAGCGAGCGAGAGAGCAGGTCCGGAGATGGGCAGCGTTCCTGCTCTGCGGCTGCGTTTGAATGTGAACACTATTTAGTAAATAGCAGTAAACAGAGGTATCCGTGCAGCTGTGTGCGGTTGGATAGCCCATCTAAGGGGCCGTGTGTTCTCATTAAAACCACAGGGGGGCTTGTGAAGCAGGGGAGGGGGGGGGGGGCACCATCTAGTGACACCACACCTGCACCCAGGAGAGGAAACGATCGGAGCAATGGAGAGGGGCAGGGGAGAGAGCAGGCTGGCGGCTGGATACGAGCCGGCCACAAGAGTAAACAACAAGGTTTATCACTGAGGAGCTTAAGTTCAAAGGAAGCACAAACTCCCGAGGCCGGGTTTGGGGAAAAGTCAGCTGGGCATTTTAAAAAGCATTTAGTACCGTTTCTGGTAAGGGAAATTGAAAGACAGAACGGGGGGAAAAAAGGACGACAGTTTTATTAGTGCGTTTATCAAAGGCTGCATTGTGCCTGAACGACTTAAAGGGCAGAGTGAAGAATTGTGAGGAGCTTAAGGAGGTCGCTGGGACAGAACGCTCCGGCAAGCCTCGGCAAATGCACGCACGCACGCACACACACACACACACGTCCTTCCAGGGTTCACACACGGCACACGCAAGTTACCTTGGGCATGATAGGCGTGGCCCTCTTGTTCTTCTTCTCAGAGGCGTCATCCAGCAGGTCGGGCTCAAAGTTGTACAGTTCGGCCAGCTCGTTCATGGTGAAGTGCCTCTCGATCTGCTGCTGGTCCACCACTCTGTAGGCCAACGACTGCTTGGTCACCTGCCGGTCGTAGATCTTGTCCTCCATTGTACCCTGAGGAGGAGGAAGAGGAGGAAGAAGAAAACATTTAGGGGGAAAAGATGTGAAAAATGACTAAAGCAACGGGCAGAAGACCCGAGTCCTGCCGTTGTTAAAATGTAGATGTTTGTAGTATTCATGTATATGGATATGTATTTATTTAACTGCTGAAGACACGTTTTCGAAGAGGAGCTGACCTGGGCTAGGAACCTGTAGACATAGACCGTCTTGACTTGCCCAAAGCGATACACCCTGAAGATACTCTGGATGTCATAGGAAGGGTTCCAAGAAGCGTCAAAGATAATGACCCGGTTTGCCGCCACCAAGTTGATGCCCAGAGAGCCAGCTCTGGTTGAGATGAGGAACAGGCGACCCCTGGACGAAAAACACACACGCACTGTTAGGAAAGGTGCCCTTTTGTTTACCTTCCGGGGAACGGACCTCTTTTTGAGGTCGGCCTGCACAAGACGGTGGCAAATGGTCGGACGGAACATCCTTAGGATCCCCCCGGTGTTAAAACAACAACTTGCGGTATTCGCTTTACAAGTAAATCCCAAAGCTTTACCTCAACAACAGTAAAGACAGGGAGGTTTGTCTTAGACGGACGCACCTGACGTTATCGGGGTCGTTGAACTCCTCAGCCCACTTCTTCCTGTTCAAGGCACTGGTAGAGCCATCCAGACGGTAGTAGTCAATGTTCTTGAACCACTTCCCCTCGCCTGCCACACAAACAACACGGTCAGACGAAGAAACTACAAGCGTTCCCCCGCACCGCTAGCTTTTCATTTCGTCCTTCCGGACTTAACCACATAGTGTGTTTTGTTGTGGTAATCCAAGTCTTACATTTAGTATTGAGTGTTGAACATTAACACCGTCACGTTCAAACACACGTTTTAACCTTAAGCTTTTCCGCCAGGTGGACTGAAAATACAGGGAAATAGTTCAAACATGAAGGCTTAGGGTTAAGTGTGCGGAGTTACAATGGTTGTGTGGAGGCCAACTGGTTTCAGCCCTTAATATGGCCGCTCTGCCCCAACCAGCCTTCATAACGAACATATCAGCATGTTTCCAATTACAACACTGTGATCTTTTCATTACAAATTGCAAACCCTTAAGCAAACATTTTTTCACAGAATAAAAAAAAAAGTCAATGTCTAATCATTTTCAGAATGAAAGCAAAAACAGCTGCTGAAGTTTAATTAGGAACACGACCTTACGCCAGAGGCTGTGCAAAGTGTGTGCGTATGTGTGTGTGTGTGTACACCAATGTACATGTGGACTGTCTTACGAGTGTGAAACGTACGACTACATATGAAAGTACTTCAGCCTCCTCCGGGGCTAATGTTAGCATTCTTTATACCTCACACATGGTTTAGTAAGTTCAAAGACTACGGTGTAAAACCACAAAAATTTGCCCTAAGACAGACAGCTATGTATTCAATTGGACTACAAATCAGACCAGCTTAGCTCCTACAACTTACTATCAGTAGTTGAGTCTACGAAATGCCTTGTCCCCTTTAACAAGCCCCGAAAACCAGATTGTTTTTGTTATTTGTTCTACTTTAATAATCAGATTTCACACACTCAAAAATACTACTACTGGTCGAGAAGGGCCATATTTATGTGCCCATCATTAATGCGTCATGCACCCTTTATAGCAATGATCAACCAGGCTGTTTTTTTTTTTTTGTCTAGACCAACCTTTGTAAGGAGATGGCTTTTCTTCTTGTTTGGCCGTGTAGTCCAGCTCCAGGAAGTCTTCTATCAGGTCCAGAGAGATCAGAGACTGGCTGAACACCAACCTGACAGAAGGAAAAGCTCAGAGGTCAACCTCTGGCGGCCCTTCCCCCCCCCCCCTCCATCGTCCTGCGCCACCTTTCAGTTTGATACTCGGCGAAAACACAAGTCACAAACGTCACTCACACTTTGTCCTCCACTTCCTCCGCCATGCGGAGGATCTCGAAGAGCAGGGACAGCTTCCCGGAGTGCTCGATAACCTCGGAGTCAGCCTCGGTGACAAACTCCTTGTACCATTCAAGGGAAGGGCTTCCTGGGTCGGCGCTGGACGAAGGCTGGACTGTGGGAGGTCAGAGGGCAAAATAACCCTCGCAAGTTAGCCAAACACGAATACCACCCGCCACCACCGGACTTCATTTTCTCACTCCCGTTATTTTCCCTTTTAGGATTGACCAAAACGAGAGATTTTCCGCATCTCAAACCGGACTTTTATTCCTTCTTTTAGAGTGTTGGCATGAACTGAATATTTGAAATGGCAGGGCCAGGCAGGGGGTGCGGGTCTGTGTGTCTGGGATCTCACCGTCCTCTTTGGGCTCGGCCCGGTTGCGGCTCTCCGGGTTGCCTCCCCGGGAGCTGGTGCTCCAGTCCTTGATGACCTCCATGGGTTCGCTGTCGGAGCCGTCGGAACCCTTCTTCTTTGCCTTCCCGCCCTTCTTCTTCTTCCTGTTGGCCCGGAGAAGGACATTAACGGCCACTGTGCATCTCACGTCCACATCGCATGGAATACGGAACTTACACTTATGGACGTTATATACGTGACTGCTTGCATCAACAACTTTAAACCGTGGCCGTGACCGACAACTGAGCGCGAGCGTTGGCGAGTGCGTGTGTTCACGGAGGGGGACTTTACTTTTTCAGGGACTCGTCGTCGGAGGTCACGCTCATGGAGGACTCCTCCGTTTCCGAGGCGATGAACTCCTCCATGCTGTCCTCGTCAAAATAACCCTGGAGGTGAGCCAGCAAGCACACGCACACACATTCACACACGTTAGGGACACACAGGAGACTGCATACGAACAAAGGTGGCACGAAACGATGAGTCGAGAGAAACTGACCCGAACTAAAATGTTATTCTCCTGTGGGTTCGTGACTGTGGGTTTTCAGCGTGTTTGATTTACCCAGCACGCGTGTGATGTAAGGCACAACACTCAAAGTGTGGCTGCGAGAGGCGCAGGAGGGGGGTCTGTGGGCCGACACGCTCTTACCTTATTTTCTTTGCTGATGTAGTCCAGCTGAAGGCACCAGGGATGGGTCCAGATTTTGCTGAGCATCTGGAAATCCTGGAAGAGTTTGGTCCCGGCCCGGCCGCGGCCCCCCACCAAGGCGTTCCCGGCACCTGCACACGGCATTGCGGAGTGTGTGAGAGAAGGAGTGTGTGTGCAAAGTATCCGAGACAGCCGCCTCACAGCTGCAGCCGCGGTACCACTCCCTCGCTTCAGGGTTGCGCTTTCGATGAGAGAGACTCGTGTTGAAGTGCGGCGGCTGAGTGGCGACTCGGAGGGAGAGGTCAGGGGTCAGGGAGATGAAACGAGGGACGCGCGTCTTTGTGGCGAACGGGCCGGGAGACTCGAAGACACAAGCGCTCCTTGTCTCGATGGTTTGAGCAAAGCCGGCGGTCCGCTCGATGGACTAATCCGGCGGGAGTCGGCTCGGACGCTAATGCTATTACTGGTTTGTTTACCCACCGAAAGGCTCTCGACTCGGGGGCCTTAAAAGCGTAGACGGTCGGGGAGGCTGCTCCGGGTGTTTACCTGACCGGAGAGGAAAGGTGAGGGGGGACGCGAGGCGGGGCGGGATTCAAAACGGTCCCCCCACCCCTACCAGAGTGGCTGGTGGGTCCACTGCCTCAGTCCCGCCAACATCACAGCTGCTGAGTGGAAAACCCAGACTAATGAGGCACAGCAAAGACCCCCAGCCCCCCCAGCCCCCCTGGCTAGCACAGTCATCTTTCTCCATGTCCCTCACTTTCTCAACCTCTCCATTTGCAACCTCCTTTGGTGTAACCCCCGCCATCTAACTCCCCCCCCCCCACCCCATTTTCCTCCTCTGTCTTTATTTCTCTTCAGCACCCCCCATCCCCCTATTTTTTGCTCTCACAATCCCCCTGCCCCCCCCCCTTTTTCTTTCTCCTTGTTTCTTCTCTCCCAGAGCTCTTCATTAGAGAGGGAGACGTGGGAAACTGGGCTCGTGCTCCGCTCACGGCCCTCTGCCAGCTGCCACTCTTACACATCTGAGGGCCACATTCTGGGACCCGGCGACCACTAAACGACTTCACAATGTGCCCCGGAGAGAGAGAGAGAAGAAAATAAAAAAACATCGCGAAAAAGTGAAAGGCCAACTTTCCATTTCACTTTAGCATGTCTGATAACCTGAATGGTAGTTCAGTATATGGGGTACAAGAGGAAAAAGAAATCTATAATGGAAGAAACAGTGTTTCCAATGGTAAAAGTGGGAGAAAGTTTAAAAAAAAAAAAGGGGGGGGGGGGGGGTTCACCTGTAAAGTGCTCCAGGTAGTATCGATAGAGTTTGCACTGGATGGGTGTCACTCTCACAGACAGCACATACTCGTGCTTAGGAGGCAGAAACTTGGTAAGCGCAGTGTAGTCTTTCCTCTGTGTGGAAAACCAAGGGAGAGAACAGAATTATAGCAATATACATGTAAAAACCGATATTAAATACAGATATTAAAAACACTGAGCCTGGTTACAGAAATGATCACCCTCGTACAACAATGACCTGAAATTGGAAAAGGTGGTCTGAAATAATTATAAATCGTTTTTTTTGTTTTTTTTTTTAAACTGCAAATTGAGCTCCTGAGCCTACCTGGACGCATCCATTCAGCATCTCATAGAGGATATGGGCTCTCTTCTTCATGATGCGCACGTCGTGCAAGGTGGAATCGGCGCACTGGCCGTTCTGGATAGGGTTGATGAAGCGGTTCCTGAACTCCTTCACGGAACCGAGAAGGTTCTCCTTGATGAAGTTCACCATGCAGTGGTCTGCAACGGGAGGAAACGACAAAGAGGTTTTTCAAAACATGAACACACTCGGGATGTTATGGGGGGGGGGACGCGAGTCCCGACCCTCCGTCTGGGGGAATGACCCGGAGTGTTCTTCGGGACACTTACACTCGATGAGGTTGTTCTGCAGGGGAGTTCCGGTCAGCACCACCCGCCTCCGGGTCTTGATGGAGCTCATGGCCTTGGATATGGCGGACGCCTCGTTCTTCAGGATGTGGCCCTCGTCGCAGATCACAAAGTCCGGGCCTGGGCGGCGCGCGCGTTTCAGGAGGACAAAGGAAACACGTCAACGACGATTGCGTGGCTCGGGCGGGCACTTAAGACAGCTCGGAGGGAACGCCTGAGCCTCGATAAAACGTAGGACGGGGACCGGGCCGTCTCCTTACCTGGCTCCACCAGTGTCTTCTTGAAGGTCTCTTTCATCTTCTTGCTCTTGATGTTCCGGCCCTGGGTGAGGTTGCGGTACATCTCGTAGCCGATGATCATGACGCCCCCGTCCTCCTGCCAGCGCTGGAGGGCGTAGGCGCGCTCCTGGGGCCTCTTCACCGTGGCCAGCTCGGTCACCTGACGCGGAAAGGAAGCTCACGTGACCCGCACACCACCCCGTCTACGTCGACAGACAAAAGCCTGCCGGACAACGGTGTGGGTGACAGGACAACACCACACCTCTAGCGTCTCGTCGTCCTTCATGTCCTTCTGCCACTTGTCGAACTCGTTGAGCCAGTTGAGGACGGTGTTGAGCGGACACACCACCAGCGCCGTTCGGAACTCCAGCTTCTCGCACAGGAACAACGTGTGGAGGAAGGTCACCACCTAGCGGATGAGACGAGAACTGCAGTGAGACGGGGAAACAAATGTCACTGGCCTCTCTCTCTGTGTGACACCAATCAGAAGTTCATCGCGTTAGGGGTTCGGGGTCAACCGATTGGAGCTGTGGAGCTAACCTGTAGGGATTTCCCTAAACCCATACAGTGGGCCAGGATGCAACCAGAGCCGGCGGACTTCTTGGTTTTGTGCACAGACTCACAGCAGCAGTCCCACATGAACTGAACTCCTGAAACAGATTGAGAGGGTCACCGGTCCATCGCATGGCTTTAATATGGGTTTGACACTCCCGTTACAATGAAACTGGCCACTAATCACTGCAACAAAGAGATGTGAGACTTTGTACTGTTCAGTGGGGCGTGTTTTGGGCAGCTCGCCGATGGGACTCTCACAGAAGAAAGGGCGCCGTCATTGGAGCGGCCCGCGGCCCCGATAAGAAAAATTGTGCTCACCGTCCACCTGGTGGGGTTTGAGCTTGGTGACCAGGTTGCGGTGCACCTGCAACAGGGGCTCCTTGGTCTCCTCATCTTCATCCAGAACCAACTTGGTGGTGATGGGACAGGTCACCTGAGAAGACTCCTCCACCACAGTCACCTAAGCAGAGGGACAATTTGTCAGCGTTAGCGAGAGATAATTAACATACCATCAAAGAATTATATATTTAGCATATTATACTTATTGATTATATGCGGCATCAATCCCCTCTGTGGAAGCATTGGTAACAATGACTGCTGAAGCAGTAAGTGGTGCCACTAATCTATGCATGTTATGTGACTCAATAGTTTGGGTTGTTGATGCTGTATGATCTTCTAATGTACCCTGCTGTCTATCAATAAAGATTAAATAAAAACAATAAAATATACAGTATGATCTAAGAATATCCGTCTTAACCGTATCCCATCATATTCCGGTACTAACCTCTCTGAGTTTCATCCTCAGTTCTTCCCTCTCTGCAATGCGTTGCCTCCGGTCCTCTTCCTCCTTCAGGGCATCCCTGGTTTCCGTTCGGAGCTTCTCGTCCTTGAGGATTTTGCGGATCTTCTTACGGCCTTTAGGGGTGTCGTTTGGGTCATCTCCCTCCTCTCCTTCTCCTTCCTCTCCCGAGCCACTCTGTGGATAACATTGAGTGAATGCAGTGGGATCCATGGTAGGAAGGACGAAATAACTGGACGAAATGACGGGATACCTTTAACAAACACGGCTTTTTTCCATCCATGTCAAAAGTGGGGAGTAACCCAAGGTATCTGTTTCCAGAGGCACCACTGACTGATTACCTTCTCATTGCTGGACGAGGAATCCTGGACTTGGATCCGGCGACGCTTCTTCTTCTGGCAATAGCTTCTCTGCTTGTCCTCCTTTTTCTTGGTGGACCTAATAGCAAGAGAACGTGCTCTAAAAACGGTGCCTGTGGTCTCTTTTTAAGTCGACCGAGAAAGACTGGGACATAGGCCGAGACCATGAAGCCTTGCCATTGGCTGCCGTGGTATCACTCGGAATGGGTGTAGTGTCTGATATCTGTCGGTCCATTATTCAGCGTATGAAATTAACTGGTGATCTAATTGTGTGTCAAAGCGCTTTGAGTGTCATGATAAAGCGCTTCAAACTAAATAAAATGCATTATTACTATTATTATTATTATTATTATTATTATAAAGGCCCTGGTGGAGGAGAGAGACGGCGGTGGACCTCGCCTCACCGGGTCTTGCGCCGTTTCCCTTCCTTCTCCGATTCGCTCAGTTCCTCACTCACGTCCGCCTCGCTGCTGGAATCGGAACGCTCATAGTCGAGGCTGGCTGAATCATCGCTATCCACTGTGGAAGACAAATGGAGATGAAGAGGGGGGCGGGGTACGTGTAATTTAAACGCCCAGTAAAACGGGCCTGTAAAGCAACGAAACACACAAACAAAAAGAGAAGAGTCACCTTTTTTCCTGGACTTCCTCTTACTTTCCGTGGTCTTCTGTCCTTCGGCCTCCGGGTTGTCTCCCGAGTCGCCTTCGCTCAGGGCGAGCTTGTGACGAAGCAGGCGGTGGCGCTTGTTGCCCTTCGTCACCTCCTTATCAGAGCCAGAGGCGTCCTGCTCATCTTCACTTTCTGTGACATCATACAGAGCACAAAACGAAAAGGGAAAACGGCCGATGAAATGGCGTCTGAAAAGCCACGGAGATCAAATTGTTACCACGAGAGCAATTAAGACTTTAATGAAAGCTCACCCTCCGTGTCCTTGTTTTCGGCTTCTTCCAAGGACCTTTTCTGACTTTCCTTTTGAGACCCCTCGTTATCAGAGGAGCTTTCGCCTCCGGAAGTGAGGTTGGCTTGAATCTGTGCAAGTAGCATTTTCTTAGCAATTCTTAGAAGGAAAGAAATGGTTAAGCAAATGTGAACCGAGTTAGAAACCCACTGTGATTCACGAACGTCCAAATGTACGCATCGAGATAAAGACAGAGTGAAGCCCAAAGCTTTGTTGTGAATACCGGTTTTCGGTGTCATCGTCGTATTCCTCGTCAGCCTTGCTTAAAGCGTTTTCGTCACCCTCAACTTCATCTTCTACATAACAAGCGGTATCAAAATGTTACATGTATTGAAAGTGCTCCGCTAAATGGATGCAATCATTAGCCCCTTTTAAAAGCAGTGAGTTTCAAAAGCTTTCATATGAATTATTATAAAGTATTGACTTAATCTGGTCGAATTTAACATAACATGCATGCCTTATTAACCAATTCATTGCCTTCTGAATATAACCCCATCACCTGATGACTGTTGGAAAGTGCCAGCTTCAGCCGTCATGTTCTTTTCCACGATAGGCTTCATCTTTTGCTGGTCACTGTCGTCCTCGGAGCCCCCACCCTCAGCCTCTTCCTCTTTCTCTTTCTCCTCACTGGACGAAGAGGTAGAGTCTTGCTGCTCGGCAGCACCTTGGTTTTTCTTGGACCTGCGCTTGCTTTCATAAGACCTTTTCCGTTCCCCTGGCTTGGCCTCCGGGGATTTCTTGTCCTCTTTCGGTTTACCCTCCTTCTTGCGATCAGACCTCCTCTTCCCCATCTTGCGGAGTTTTTTCTTCTCCCTCTCAAGGTCAGAGTCGTAGTTGGAGGAGTCTGAGCCATCGTCCTTTCTCTTCTTGGTGGCCTTCTTGCTTGCTGTGGACGTCTTTGCGGCTGCGCGTACGGACTCGGAGTCCGAGGAATTCGACTTGTGTTTACGTTTGGCAGACTTCTTTTCTTCATCTGCCTTGGGCATCTTATTCGGCTTGAACAGGCACTTCTTCACTATCGGCCTAGGCGTGTCTTCTCTGCCACCCGCGTCCTCGTCGGAGCTGTGGCCCGTCGCGGCCGTTTGAATGAGAATATCGGGGACTTCGTCGGAATCGGATTCCCCTCTTTTTATCTGCGACGAGGACTCTTTGGACGAACTGTTTCTCTTCCTTTCACTCGTAGGATGTTCGCTGGACTTGGGGGTTTTCACCTTGCTGCCGTTCTCCCCGTCGGAGTCGCTGTCGTCGGAGGAAGTGTCCCCCTTGCTCTTCATTTCAACGGGCTTCCGCAGGGGAGTGGTCTTCACCCTGCTGGAACGGCGGTTATGGGGCGGGCTGTCGTCCTTCGCTTTGCTCTCGTCGGGGGTTTCCTCGGCCTCTTTCTTGCACGCCGCTTTCTCCGCTCCGTCACTGTGCTTACGCCTGTACCTGGAGGATCTGAACTCCCGCGTTGTCACAACCGGTACAGGGGTGAGTTTGACGATGAGGTTCTTCACCTTGGGGTGAGACTTGGGAGTGTCAGACAATTTCATTTTGGGCGTGCCGTCGTTGCCGGTGCTGTCAGGTCCCTGGGAGAGCATGGAGGAGTCGGCAAGACTCTCCACCATCTGGAAGAGCTCGTCGGGGACAGAGGGGGGGACAGAGACGATGTCCTTATCCAGAGACATTTCTTCAGCGGAGGCGACCCCGTCGACACACTTCTCAGATTTGACGGCTGCTTTGGCTTCGCTGGCGTCCTTGCTAGTTTTTTCGGCTTTGGCTCCATCCGACGCCACTTTCTCCTCGGACAGTTGGTCAACAGCGACGGTGGCCGGGTTGTCCATGCTTTCTTGCACTTCGGATCGAGTCACTTTGCGACCATCGGTATCGTCGGTAGTCAACGCGACTTCCTCGTCGCTTTTTCTATCCGGCCCATCGTCCCCGTTCTGCATCCCCTCCTTCATGAACTCAGGTTCCAACGCCTCCTCCAAGGCCGTGTGAGCCTTTTTTAGATCAGACAGAACGGATTTGAAGGCCATCAAGTGTCTATTCCTGACGGAGCCGTCGGCTTCCTCATCCGACGCCTGTTGGATGAACTGAATGAACGTGTTATTCAGTCCTGTGGTGGTTTCTATGAGCTTTTTAGCTTTCTTCAAAAGGTCCCTGGGTACCTGTAGTTTCTTATAGGAGAACGTCAGGGTCTCTGAGCCCTCGGAGTGTTCTTTGCCGTTGACCACGGCTTTGCTTCCCTTGGCCTCTTTGTGCCGCTTGCTTTCCGTCTCGCCCTTCTTCTCTTTCTTTGAGCTCTTGCTCCATTCCTGCTCTAGTTTCTTCAGGATGCTACTGCACTTGGAGGTCAGATCGAGCAGGGGATCGGAGCTGCAGACGTAACAATGCCATTTGGAGTTCTCGTCCGTGATCATCGATAACTCCTTCTTGCCAAAGTTGCGCAGGATGCACTTCTTACAGAAGGCATTATTGCAGTAATCACAACAAATCAGGTTGCCACCTTCAGCACACCACCTGAGAAATTGAGAAAAAGTTATGCTTGGAGTGCAGGGTAAACTTGGGTCTCTGCACAAATAGGCTATGAACTAAAAGGCAATCACTGCTTTTTTTAAGTTCTGACCTGCACTGCTCATCCATTCCGTCAGAGTCTCTGCTGATGTCATCACTCGTGTAATACTTGAGGCACGACTGTGAGCAGCCGAGGGGATGGGTGAAGTGGGAAACCGTTTCAATGAATAAGACTGACGACAGAACACTAAAAGATTTCTCTCCATTTATCAAATAGTGTTGCAAAAGCCTGTTGTCTACTTGAATATGACGAGACTCACCTTGCATATAATCACTTTCAGTACTGGATGTTCATAGACAGAGTTACACTGGAAGTGGTTTACCCGTTGGCCACAGGCAGTACAGCATATTTTCTTCGGCAGGATGTCATCTGTGAAAATGACAGGGTGGAATATCAATTTTGTCCCAAAATAATGTACATATTCTCGCCCCTTCAATTTGGAATCAGATTTAATTTATTTCCTCAAAGAAGTAATTTCTGGTAATATAGTCCCACAATCAGAAAAGAAGCTACATTGTCATGGGATCAACACATATAAAGACTTCAGTTAGTAGGGAAAATTATAACCTGTCGGTTTTTGTTGAAAATCCACTTCAAGCTTCATAGCACCTTTGCTTTCATTCAAAATAGGCCTTACTACCAGTTTGCCTATTATGTGGAAAAAAGATAAATAAAAAAAGAAATTTAAAAAGAAATTGTAAATCAGAACCTGATGAAAAATGCAGGCACAACAATCTGGATATTTTGCACACAGAGATAAGAGTTACACTTTGGGAATATTGGAAGACATAAAGGTCGTATACAATGAAATGTCACAACATCTTTCACTATGAGCATACCTTTTGATAGGTTGTCCCCATTACCATCAGAAGAAGTGTCTGACATGATAACTTTACTTTCACTCTCTGAGTTGTCTGATGCATTCAATCCAGTGTCCTTCTGTACTGTAGTTGTTCTCCTGCAAGGTTTAAGAAAACAAACTGACAATCTTGTATAACTATGCAAGTTATGTAATAGCAGAATTTGCCCTAAAATTACAAGACTAAAATTAGGCATCTCACATTTTTGAAAAAGGAATGACCACACAAGCTTTATTGGAAAACAATGTGACGCCTTACCTCTTAGGGCGAGAGGAGGGCCTCATCGTCTCTTTTGAACTCCCACACTAAGGATAAATAGCACATTCTTAGACTCATCTGATTGACGGATTTACATTAGCCTATAAGACAACAATAATCAAAAACCTAGAGCAGTCATAAAATGGTAGGCTACTCCATATCCACTGAAAGCATTGATGACAGACAACTTTCTTATGTTTCTGGTAAACCATACATCTGCTGTTATTTGATTCAGGAGAAACTTTACTAATTTTACCAGTGAAAAACAGGAAATTGGCAGTCCCAAGAAAACAAAGCCTTCATGATCAGAATAGTAATAGTGTATTATGCTTTAAAAGTAGCTTCCAAATAAGAATATGTATTAGGAAGCATAAACCATTTATTGTAGCTTCGTTAGCGTTACTGTGTCATATTTAATCGATAACACAATAGCCATGTGTTGTAGGCTGCTGTGCTGCCAAAGCTCAGCAACATTCTGATTGTTGACATTCTGCGTCATCAAGCGCGAGCGGATTTTTTCCAAGATTTACAATCTCAGCTGATACGCTCTAACGCTGAGGCGGGGAAACTTTTTAAATCGAGGGCCACAAATTTGACAGATGCCGGGCCAGGAACAGATGGATGGATGGAGTATGCGTGAGAACTAATATAAATAACACGTAAGAGTCATTACATGAAAAAGTTGGTCTTTAACAGGTAGCAAAGCATGAGCATGCAAAGCTCACTGTACAAATTGTTTTTGGTGAAAAACATTTTGCTGAGTCTGTAAATTAGCCCTCAACCTGAGCCGTAATCGCCTGTTCTTGTGTTGACTGCTTGCTAGCGTAGTTACCATGATTTGTGGCAAAGTGAAGGCTGATATTGTCTTATTTGACAAAACCACAACAAGCATACAACCGTTGATCGGACTTCAGTGAACATTTTTTTTGTTATCCACTCATTATTAAACACTCAGCACTCACTGTCCACTTTGCTTTTCTTTGGTCCGTTCACATTTAAGGAAGGGCTCAAAGGGCAAAGGCGCTTTAGTGAAGTGGAGAGTAACACACCACACTCCAACATAGGTCAATGTGTCTGGGGTGCGCCATCTATTGCGAAAACGTTGGCATTGCAGGGAAAATGTCAAACAAATTAGGTTTAATTGTAATATAATTTAATAATATAATTTGGACAAGTTAGACTGGCCGGATTAAACAGCCCAGCGGGCAGTATATTATCTGCCGGCCTTAGTTTGCCCATTTCTGCTCTAACGCATGATCATTCACAGCTAGTCGAGTCTCAATTAATTCAGGCATGTAGCCATACATCAAGGCTGATAAGTGTAAAACATCTTAACTACCAGAGAGCAAATACAGGCCACTGCACCGGTTCCTCGCATTAGGGTTCAGCTAACGTTAGCTAACATGGCCCTGCTTTATTTTCTTTTTGGGTCCATACAATATTATCATTGGTCTTTTCTCAAATGCGATCTATAGACAGCCAGCGCATCGTCTACCAAAATGTCAGGTTGCCCTAAAATCTTGCAACCGCAGGGCATGCAGGTATAATGCAAAGGCATGCAACGAAAATCCATGTACATTCACTTCGAGGCCTGATCCCTTCCCGCTTACAATGCCTAAATTGGCAGGGCGAAAAAAGTGGAGGAAAAACCATTCTTAGCGATTTGACAAACCAACTAACATTTCTTAACCCAATTCATTCAAATGTAGATTTCTATACATTTTGACAAAAATGATCGTTTGCGAAACAAAGCACAGCAATTGTGGCTTATAGCAAATTGTTGGGAAAATCAGTATACCGGATAAGACGACGGCCGCTAGGTTCATAAGCCTATGCCGGGCATCCACCTACTCCGCTAACGCTATTTGCTAACCAAGTAGGCTAACAATGTAAAATAAGCTTGCCTTTCAGTAAATATCTGTATGGATGCATGTCGTACCTGCAGCTCCTTGTCAACAGAGACGGTTGTAGAGACGCCTGTATGTCGTTGCACGTAATCACAACAGCACTTGCTTTGCAGATTTGATAAGGCATTAAATAGAAGAAAAAAATATTGAATATTAAAACAACCCGTCAGTTCAGACAAAGCAAGGTGGCCATCTTGCCGGATGGCTGGACGCAGTAAAATGGCGCATTTAGCCTGAATCCTGAACGTTGTTCTATTGGCTGAGACAGTGAGAGAGGCTAACATTCTGAATGGCCAAAGCCAAACTCAGCACACCAATAATAGTACTGTACTGTAATAACGATGTTCCTTGCGAAATTATTAGTGTAACTGTGGGATTCGAGTGTTTTCTATGCGATTATTTTTATATGAAGCTCAAGCTGTTGATTTACTGTATGTTGTAAACTAAACTGATGTTTCTGTGGTATTTTGGGATGAATTAGATTTGTTAAGCAATGCTTCTGACGCTGTAAGGTTCAGGTAGTAATGGGCAATGAAAATCATTTAACATAAAACAGGCCGTTTTAAGTTGTGACAAGTTTGAGAGCTGTTTTCTAAGGTTGTGAAAATGGCTACACGGTTCTGATGAACAATAAAAATGTATTGCTTTTGATCAAGAACTTTTCTAGACACTGAAATAGCAAAAGTATCTACTTAGCTAGAGCCGAACAGATTGTTAAAGCAAAGAGCATTATCTTATTGGTTAGTTATAAAATACACATGTAAGAAACATTCCAGAGTCAGACAGGGTGGGCAATTGAGGAGGTATCTGATATCCAGCATCAGCTCGGTTTAAGCTATTGAATGAGATATGGTCCATCTAAAGCTGGAGGTTTGTTTCTTCTTTAAATTAGGTCCTGTAAAATCAACTCAGGATTCATCCAATAGAGAGCAGTGTTTCATTAAGATTCATGGATTTAACATCATGGACATAATGACATGGGTTTACTGTGCATGTATAAACAAATATGTATTATTGTTGTCATTATTATTATAGTTAAAACATGTTTTTTTGTTAGATTATACAAGGTGTGCACAATTACTGCTACCATACGCTTCTGTTATACCCCTGGCAAACTACAGTTGAGCACCATGCTTGTACATTAATAACAGCACACTGATTTAATAATTTTGCCACACTATAACCTCACTATAATTAAATTGGTCTTGCATTATCTCCATGTATAGACACTTAACCTCATGGTAATTAACATAACCATAATCAGAAGACGAAGGATTAAAAATATGTGCTGACGTATATTAACGCCTCAAGATCTTATCACTTCTTTGAAAACCCACGAAAATACAACATCCTCTTCATAGTTTCTCACAACTAACTTAACATAATAGATGTCCAGCAACTGGTGTCAACTCATACCAATTAAACGCAATATCAAATGTCATACTACAACCTACTACAATTAGCCAACCTAAAACATGAATTAGAACACAAAAAGGCAACAGTGTTTTTGATAGGCAATTTTAATAGCTCCTACTTTGCATAAGAAAGTTATGGTGTATTTTGTTGTATTATAATAATTATACAAGAAAATGCATGTACACATAATTAATATATGCAAACGTAATAATGTTAATCACTTGCCACAAAGCGTGTGGCACGGCAGCTCAGCGGTTGGCACTGTTGCCTCACAACTAGAAGGTCCTAGGTTCACTCCCCACATGGCCCAAGGGCCTGTCTATGTGGAGTTTGCATATTCTCCCCGTGTTAGCGTGGGTTTTCTCCGTGTACCTTGGTTTCCTCCCACGGTCCAAACACATTAGATTCAGCTTTATTGTCATTGCACAGAGTACATGTACCGAGACAACAAAATGCAGTTAGTATCTAACCAGAAGTGCAAAAGAAGCAGTGAAAATACAGCAAAGTGTCTGTACATGAGTGAATAAATATGAATACAATAGATAAATGAAGAATACAATGCCGTGAGGTATGAACAGTATAGACAGTGTATCGGTATTAATAAATTATTAGCAAGGTGCAGCAGTGCAAGATTAAGTCATTGGAGGTTGACTGGTGACTAAATTGTCCATGGATGTGAATGTGTGTGAATTGTTTTATGTCTTTATGTGTGAGTCCTGTGATGGACCGGCGACCTGTCCAGCGTGTAGCCCGCCTCTCGCCCAATGTCCGCTGGGATAGGCTCCAATCACTTGATTGTTTGCAAACATTTTTGGGGGAATTAAAGTCAAAGCCATAGTTTTAATGAAGAGTGAGTAGTTTGGGTAGAAGTAACCAATTTTTTTTACTGTAATTTCTTTTACACCTTTTAGTTTGCAGGACATTTTACTCTGAAGAAGTGTCAGAGGAAAAAAAACGTATGTCCTAGCTGTGACGTTTGTGTAATCATTACAATCAAGATTTTGTGGTCTGTTAGTCAGCATTTGGTGATCATATAAACAGACTGTTAGATGTTTGAAGGCATCCTCCACCTTCAACCTGACTTTGTCTCCTGTGGTGTATTGCAAAGCAATGAAGACGGTCTACTTCCTCGCTCTTATAATTGTTACGCAAGATGTAAGGGTGAACACCAAACCTTTCAATGCAGATTTCCTATTGAAAGAAATAATAGCTGAGGCACAGCATGAAAATTATCCTCCGGTAAGAACATGTACTAAAAGGCAGTATACAACCTGTTATCTTGAGAAAGAAAGGACTGGATACTAACAGTATTTTCTTCCCAAATCAGTATCTGAACTGTTATTCTATTTTGTTTTCAGGCACTTTTGAATGTGTTTGTCCCAATGATAGCTACTGATCCCTGTCCGGTAAGTTATAAGCCAATGCATTTGACAATGTTCTTTAAAATCTGAACACATGCACATTTGCACATTTTAGGCTGATGTCCTTGCAGTAAATGATTGTTTAGTAATGACTTGTGATAATCTTCATTATGACTGATCATAACTTCTGCAGCACGATATATTTTGCTTGGCTGAAAAAATCTTGCTTAATATTGATGCTGTTGGGAAATATGGAATCCAAGAGCACAAATGGAAAATAACTGGACTCCTGAAAGAGTACAACAAGGTGAATGCCTCCTTTCATCAAAACCTTAGCTTTTGGAACTCCTATCACTGCTCTGCACACAGACTATTAAGTATATGAAAATATTTGTGTTTTCATGGCATTGTCAACTTACTTTTAGACGCTAAAAAGATGATTATGTTTTAAACAGGCAACTCACTGCAATATAAAGAAGATGGATAATTACCCATCACACGACCTGAAGACCATGCTTCATGATGTCATCGTTCATTGTGCTCAAAAAAATATGATGGACCACGGTACCTAACTTGTATTTATATATTTTACCTACCAAGCAATATTGATCTCTCTCTCTATTTATTAATAATTTATTTTAATACAAAAGGTTTATTTTGAGTTTATCTAAACGTAACTTCTAGGACCTCGAAGAATCGGGAAACGGCACTGAACTGGTTTACATCATATTCATCCAATAAGTTTTCTGTATTTGGGTAGGAACGCTGCTTCCTCCATAAGGCTTGTATAATATATATATATATATATATATATATATAAAATAATGCTGGAAAAGTGACTCTAAGGGCCTATTTTGGTCTTCATCTTAATTCTTTGTTACATTGTATTGTTAGTTTGATGCGCACTATTTTTATACAGTTTAAATATTAAAGGTTTTCTACTGGCATAACTTGCGTGTAATTTTTTCTGTTCTTTATAGAACCAAATATTGCATCGTTAGAAAGACATGACAGCCAATGTATGCGTAAGTTTGATAAAAAATTGAATCAGATCCTTCAGCAATATAATAGATCAATTTTCAACGTGCATACCTTTTACAGCAGCTTAACAAAATAAAAAGCAGCACAAATTATGAGATAAAACATATAAAATAATTTAATAAATTAAGTGTCAGGGAAAAGCTTATCGGTGTAAACATTTGACATACAGTAAAATACCCAAAAATTCCACTTAGCATCCACTACAAAGCACAATAAAGATTACATAAGCCCCAAACAATTAGAAAACACCTCCAATGGATCACTCTAAGGCAAAATGTCTCAGTATAAGCGTTGTCAAGGACTTAAGGGATTGGAACAAATATGATGGGGATATAACAGACATTTCACATAGTTAGTGCTTTAAGGGCATATGGCTCTACTGTGTGAGCTCTATGGCATGCACGTTCTACCTTTTTTACCTAAAGGAAATCAAGCCTTAACATTTTTTGATTTACAAACTTGAAATGTTTAACATAAGAGGAAGTTACCTGTAGTCCATTATCACTTGCATAATACAGTACAAATGATTAAAACATTTCTTTATTCTGTCGTTAACTATACATACTTGTGGCTCGTTGACAAAGACTTTTTCTTGTTCTGTTAATTTTCTTTTTTGCTCCCACACTACAGTTAAGTTTAAAACTTGACCATTTGAAAAAGGGTTGTCTTGTCACTGCAAAAGAAGTGTTAGGACCATAGTTTGTGCTCTGGGTAAACAAATTTGATTGACATAATGTCATATAGGTACATTGCTCCTTTCATGAAAGGCCCAAACTGGATCATAGACCAAAGGCAAATCATCTTCTAACTAGCCTTATGCTATAATACAATAGACAGTTCCCATGGACTCAAATCTAAATTATACAGTGGGTGCTCCATGAACAATAAATCCTTAACATTTAAACCTTACTCTGCAATAGAATGTATTCGAGTAATATTTTTAGGTAATGTTCGACAATAAACTATTCAGGCTTGATTACATTGACTGGTATTTATTTCATAAAGTAACATTTAGGCCTCAGTGGCATGGTTATTTTTCTCTCAGCTAACCTCACTGTAGCAGGGACTCGATCACAGCTTCAGGCTTTGCAGATCTTTTCCTGTGAGGAGATAGAAAGAAATTATAAGGGTCTGATAACAAAACCTCAAGAGATGATAAAAACTTTCAATCCAAGTAAGACTGAATGAAATAAATAAAAAAACTTATTTGAAAACCTAAAATAACATCACCTTCGGCCAGTTTTAGGTCGACCACTCTTGCCACTCTTGGAGATTCGTGGCCTCTCCAGCTTCATCAATGACTGTCTCATGCTCTCCTCCGTGTAGGCAAGGTACACATGGGAAAGATCCACCTCAAAGGGCTGGAGAGAAAACAGGGGCAAATTGATTATCTTCCTGCCTTATTCAACTAGAGAGACCGTGAAAAGATACTTACCGTATTTGCGCGTAATTACGTCTAGAAATTTTCGTGTAAACTTCAAAATCGGTGGGGGGTATACTCTAGATCAGTGGTTCTTAACCCAAGTTTCATAAGCGCATTCGCCAAACCCTTCGCACCCTTCGCCAAACCCTTCGTACAGAAAAGACTCACACACAGTGTGTGTATTTTGACCTCCGCCGAACCCCTGAGACTGACTCACCGAACCCCTGGGGTTCGATCGAACCCAGGTTAAGAACCACTGCTCTAACCTTAAAGAGAAACCACACTTCCTAATCACAGTCTTTTTTTTTGGTCAATAGCGATAGCAATAGTTCCATAATACTTCACTTAATGCATCATCAACGTCATTTAAGTAATATTGGCCAAAGCCATCAATTTATTTCTACCCTTTTCAGACTGCTGTACGTGGTTTTTGGTCTTTCCTAAATGCATAATTTGCTCGATTGTATGTGTGCTTCAAGAAGCAGAGAAAGAAGGACATGTTTCCCTCTCAATATGCAAGCAATTAACCCCCATTTTAGGGGGGGTAAAATATTGTTTTAGGATTTTTTTAAACACAACAAATTACTTAATACTGTAGAGTAACACATAATGTATAAACAGGTCATGCACTCCCCACTAATATCTAATCCTAATAATTTTTACAGAATGGACAGTTTATGTGTAAAGCTATATGCCTGACTTGGTTGTGGCACAAAAAACTTGCCCTATGTAATATTAGCTAAAAAAAAAACGTCCAAAACTTATCTCTGTGTCATTGGCTATCTAAATCAACTCTTCATTAATGTAGGGCCCTTCCACAGACCTGTTTCCTTTGCATGGTTTGGCCTCTGGAATGAAAACCATTTACAATACTGTGATATATTCTTCAGCAGTAAAAAAAACTTTGATGATGCACTATTGGGTTTCTCCATTTTATTTTCAGAAAATTAGCATTATGCAAAGTTGCAAACCATGGATGTCTACTCTGACCTCTCAATTGAAAGTTTCATAAGCTTACTCTTTAGCCTTACATAAAATTAGCCAACAGGTATTGTTTAAGAATACAGGCCAAATAAAAGCTCCTGTATTCTTCCTCGATGGAAAATAACTCAATATTTTCTTCTTCTTTGTAAGAAATTATACATTATAAAGACAGGTTCCATGGTCAATATATTATAGCCCTCAGTATAAATTAACTTTAGTTAGGTTAAGTTTAAGTATTGAAAAGTATAAAATAAATGTCAGAACTTCTGTGGACAATTAGCCATATTTATTATAGCTTCAAAATATATTTTGGAATTGTAAATCCCTGAAACAAGGAGTTGTCAGTGCCAAGTCAGTATTTCAAGGGAAAATCCAGTCTTTTATCAAATATCTAATTATTTTTGACTTGGCACTGACAACTAAACATTCTTTTACAATCTGACGTTTCAGAATAACGGTACCTCAAAAAATCTGGAGCTTTGGATATCATGTTCTCAAAGTCAGCAAAGGAAAGTTTACTGTCTCCATCAAGGTCTGCCTCATCAATGGCCTTGCCACACACCAGATGAACTTCCTCTGGTGTCAGCTCTCCTTTGGTCAGCCTATTCAATGTCTTTTCTAGATCATCCTTACAAACAAAATTATCCTTATTGAAGTCTGTCAAAAATGTAATAGACAAATTAGAGAGAATCCGGAATCAGGATTGGATATTTGTGGCTTTGTAATTTGTGTGCTTTTGTATTTTGGTGAAGTATATACTTACCATATATCCGAAAGGCATATATTGTCTTGAGCTCTCTCGGAGAAGTTTCACAGAGGGCAGAAAACATGTCCACAAAATCATTAAAACTGAGGTTTCCTTGCCCATCCTCTGAAAACGTTTCCACAATGCTGCTTCTGAAAGGATTTTCCTGCAAGATTTAAAAAGTGAAAGGGGAATACAATAGATGAAATGCTGTGGAATTAAATTGATGCAAGCTTCCTGTGCTTTAATGCAACATACAGTACATTTTACTTAATTATTCACATTCATTCTTATATCATGGTAAGGACATCTCACACACTCCATAAGCAAGATTTCATTAAATAGCTGCGGTCATAGAAACAAAACAATGTGTTTTGGGGGGTTGTGATCTTTGCTGCAATGAATTAGTACATTAAATGTCTGTAAAGGGCAGTTTTTTAAAGCAAGATTTCTTGCACACATGCAGATATACTCAAATAAGTGCAGACTGGTTATTTCATACCTTGTCACTGTATTAAAACTATTTTATGTCCATAGAATCTCATTTGGTTTTTGTATTTTAAATCTGTTCATTTCAAGCAAAAGCTGTGATCTAACATAACAGCAAAAACATAGCTCAAAGTAGTATCGGTCTCAGTGGTGTGCCATCTATTTTTATATTTCCCTATTATGATAATGAACTTCGAAGACTTCAATTTTTGAACCATTTTGGGCTCTGGTTGGTTGGGGTGACATAATAAAGACGAGTAATCACAAGAGATGACTCAGCAGAGCATGAGTAAGATATCAATCACTGGCAACAGTTATTCGCTCAGTAATAAATGTACATATATACCTGAAACTTTACTCTTTTATTGCCTCCAGAGCCATCTGCCATCCTGCTCAAGCATTTGAAAGCGGGTGTTTAAAAATCAAGATTAGTTTTAGAGCCTAAAGTGATTTATTAAAATATGGTAGTAATTATGAGCATAGTCCTTGGCAGTATGGCAAGAAAAATGCAAGAAGAGTTATGCAAACTACCATTAGATCTTTTTCCAAAAGTTTTGATGTGTTGACAGATGACTGTACTTTGTCACAGGGTGTTAGGCAAATGTGTTGCTCCAGTGCTCTGTTTGATGAAGAGATACTTACTGTAGCCTACATCTAATATCTAACAGAAATCAAGATTAATTTATTTCCTATTGATGTTGCTATTACAAAGGGTTTTACTGTTGCCTTAAAATGCAATACATCATGAAAAATATAACTCATGTCAATATAATAATATAACTTAAATGTACCCAACAGAGTTTTATTTTTCACAATATAACCCGGCAAGAGGACAGATTTTTTCCAGAACCACGAATGATTATACACCAGCAGTGCTGGCCCTGGAGACCCCACATAACATGCTTTGTAAAAATGTTTTATTGGGAGTTGGAACAGCTTTTGTCCCTGTCACTGGAACTTGTAATTACAACCCTGTTGGTGTTCATAATTGATTACGCTGCATGTTTTTTTTTGATAACAATGTTGTATGGAAACTGCTTCAACAATTTCAGTAACCCCAGTAGGCGTTACTAAATACCACATCTTTGAAAAAAGAAATCCCATTTGTTAAGTGTAATGACAACTCTAGAAATGTGCTATGATTATAAAGCACTTGTATAAGTTGAAAGCATGAAAAAACTCTCACTAACCTAATACTATTACTTTGGTTTACCTTTAATTCAGGCATGTTGACAATAAGTGCCACGGGTATCTTGATGTCAGGCTCATTGGTATAATCCATTGGCACTAAATGTGGGGCAAGCTCTCGATATCTGCCATGTAACCTACAACAGACGGGTGAGACAGTTTATAATAAAACATGCAATAAGCCTGTCAGATATTTAAACATAGCTGCATATGATAGGAGAGTTAAGTGGAAAGCATTTTGAAAAGAACGAAGATAACAAATATAATAAGAGACAAAGAGAATCACAGTAGGTAAACAACAGTTGGAAAGGATTTTGTTATTTTTGCAATAAATGGGGATGCAGCACACAAAAAGCCCTCAGATTTACCACAAAGCATTTGGAGAGCATTACATTCCCAGAGAAAAAAAAGATTGATTGATATGTAAGTTACAATGGTGCTCTCTATCTTGCTGCCACATAAAAGCAAAAGTGAAATTTCTCAGATTGTATCTGTACATTAGTATACTATGTAACCATGACATATTTGCAAAGAACATGATTGTTGACTAGGCCGATGTTGCATGTTGGTGGTGGACTGTGTCAATAGGGCAGCCAAGTTAGTCATAGTTGATCCAAGATCAACACAATGTCTATGAATTTGAAAGTCTCCTGGCTTTACAATAGCATAGTGCTTTGAAGTTATGTGTGTCTTAAAAAAATATGATTGGGAGAATTCAAAGATATCACTTTTGAAACTCCATTGTGGCACTAATCCATTTGATGTCAAATCCTAGTTGATCACGGAAAGCATATATCAATTTAATGAATGATGGAGTGGCCTTTTCATGAAATAACCAAATGGATAATTTTTTTTATTTTTTATAATACATCGCACTATTATGGTTGCAAGAATACACATGTCCAAACGAACAGAGGACATTTGTGCAGTGTGTAGCTACAAATGAAAATAGACTGTATATGTTTGTCCATATACAACCTTAATCAAGCTTGCTCTACAAGACAGTTAAATGATGAAGATTTTTTTTCTTTTTTCGTTTAGGTCTGAATCTCGTCAGTTTAGTTTGTCTTCAAATGAAAGGTCTGAACAGTGTCAAATAACCATAAACATTTTTTTTTTCTGAGACATAAATGCTCCAACGCAATCGTTAATGTCTTACCACCATTAAGGACAAGCCCTCTAATATACTGTAAGTCCCCTGAGCATAACCCATGTCTATTGAACCTTGAAGTCCAAAAGAGGAAAGGACCCTCACTGCTACACTATAACTCAGCCACTGCTATGTGCCCTTGTCATGCCTCTGTACCAAGATATCCAATATACTGTATCCTTAAAAAAATTACTTTTGAATGCAACTTCAGTTCATAAGTAATTGACTTATGTAGTCTGCCTACTAATGACTTGTAATGCAGGCCTTCCCTGAGTTTAACAAAACTGAGGCTCTTGTGGCACACCAGTTCTTTGCCTATCCATCCCAGACATTGTGATCCTTCATTGCAATTGGGTTCAGGCTATCCACTCAACATGCACAACACAAAGATGTAGCCAAGTAAAATAAGCAGAATTTTTTTTACTGTCAGGCACATGTATAACTGGCAGGTCATGAAAAAAAAAACAGAGGTATATGACAAAAAGGCGAATGCCTGAAAACTAGGGGTGTATATTACATATTGATCAATAAAGAGATGTGCGTTGTTAGAGTGAATCAAGAATTACGTTTTCAAAGTCGTACCATGCCGAAACAAGTACTCACTAAGGTAATTTATTTGTTTTCCTTCAACTGAAAAAATCCTACATTTGGCCAAAAACAAATAGCTTCAAAAACAAGCCCTTATAGCTTTTTAATTGTTCCATGGGTGAATGTAAACCATCCGCCTGACTAAATGTGCACTATCAACACCAACGCCATTTAATTACTTTAGAATACTGAGGCCAGCGAAAACGAACATAGAGCAGAGATTCATTAGCTTTGGCAAAGCTCTGCAGAAGAGGGAATGTGGAGGAAGAGCGAAGCAGTACAACCCATATGATGTATATGAGAGGGCGAACTGGGAAGATTTGATATAAGATGTATACATTTATTAAATATAGGTAATTAAATAATGAGCCATTGTGTTTAAGGGATCAATTTAAGTGTATATTAGCTCCTAATATAAGGACGAATCAGGCAAATAATTTGAAGGTTACAAACTTCAGGTGATACATCTATATCATTTACAACCGAAAAAAAAAAAACTGTAGAAATCTAATGATTAATTACTTAACTTACTGTAATATTTCTTTTCTTGTGAAGAAAGTGCAATCCTAAAAAGAAAGAACAAAACCGTAGCTATCAAAACATCCATAGAATCCAAAGATGTAAGCGTATAACATGTTTTATCAAGGTGTAGCCTTTGAAAAAAGCCTTTCTTTGTAAGGAAAGAGCACATGAAGGAGCACATTTTTTTTTACAGATTTTCCCACGAATTATGTTTTATTAGAATATAGCCTACTCGCTTGATACATTTCCAAGACTGAATTAGTGATGACGACGATACTAAATATATATTGTAAAATCGAGTTAGCATAGATCAGGTAATCATGCAGGATGAAAAACTACATTGATTGAAATGTGTAAACAAATGTACATATTTATCATATAGGATAACACTGAATCGGGCATACATGTTGCATGTCAAATTGCACCTTAACATTCTTACCTGGTATGCCTCAAATTGTTCATCGGTAAATGTCGTTTGTTTATTACCCATCCTTGTCGCGCGATTGTCCCATTTCAAACGTGTTTCAGCCTACATAAGAAGTTATGATTATATAATTTTACGACTTAATTAGGACATCATAGCATCACTTTTAGAAAATAGGATTCCTAACGCTAACACAAAAACGTATCGGTTGTTGAGACGTAAAAAACGTGCAAGTGAGCAGCTATCTTTGTCGCACACAATGAGAAAAAAATCGTTCACGCATCCTTTCGAGCTGAGTCGGTGCCACTTAATCTTCCTGAATGTGCCCTCAGTGGGTGTATCGTGTAAATCCCAAGCCGCCAATAGGCGGCATCATAGTTGCCGGACAGTTGCCGAAATCATAGTGTTCCACAAGTAACCGTATATGTAAATAAATAAACAAATAAATACAGTTCACTACGTTTTTATTTTTACAGCATGTATTGCGTTTGAGTCCAATAGCTTTCCACCAAATCAGCATTACACATTTGGAAATGTTCCATGGATGAAAGATGGAAAGTATGCGTTGAAGTCTGTAAATTATGCTTGTTGGTCTGAAATCACGCTACTGAAAAAGAGATAATCATTTTTTTGCACCGCAAAAAAAGTCGTATTTTGGTGATAGCTTTGCACATGTATCGCCTTGAATGCGGATATTTTTACAATCTGGCAACTGGTTTGCGGAAAGGTGATGACGCAATTTAGTACTTCCAACGCCGGGTAGTGTACACTTTACAGCTCTGCTGTGTCGGATGCGATTGTCACACTATGGCTGGAAACGCATGGAGGTCAATGGTGAGAGAAATGCTCTATGACTAACTTTATCACCTACATTGCAGAAGGTTTATTGACAGCACGTTTATTATTTAAGATTTATTCTCTATGTAATGACCTTGGGGCGGTCTGTGTGGTGTTTAATCGTAACAAATCTTCTATGCACGCATGGCCTTTACATGCCCTTCATTTCATTCGCGTTAGCTAGCAAGTCAGCTATCGTGTGCTAACGTTACTATCTGGTAAATAGTATACTACTACATGTTTGCCACCAACATTTTTAGCTTGTAACGTTGTCAAATTTGTTGTTTTTACATGGTATATCTGTCGTCAGTTTGGGTCTTATTTGATGTATTTCTTTTTCATCATAGTGCAATCTTTATTTTGTATTACCTACTTCCTGTTTAGCTGTCCCAAGTCGTCGGGGTTGTTCAGAGACCGACGCTATGTTCAAGATTATATCTCTCCAGAGGCGTAAGTGACTTCTCGTACTTGGTCTGATAAAGACATATTGGATTGCAACTTATTTAATTGCCTTATCTGGTTATGGCCGTATGTAGTTTTCTTTTTTTAAACGGCTACATTTGAAATTGTTAAATATAGGCGAACTCTGTGCATCTTAGTCAATGAATAACATGGCATACTTGGCCATTATTGACTAGATCGCAAGAAGTTGCTAATATTTATTTGTTTGTGTGTTTTATGTTGTTTGCGACACAGATGCAGACAGTGACATTAATTCCCGGGGACGGAATTGGCCCTGAAATTTCTTCTGCTGTCATTAAGATCTTTGATGCTGCCAAAGTACATATCACTTAATTATTATTATATTATATTAACGAAACAGGAAAAAATGATAAAAAAGCCTGTTTTTGGGAAAGCAATAATGAACCCAACTTGAAATGTAATATGGCTGTAGTGTTGATTTTATAACTCTGTACTTTAGGCTCCCATTTCGTGGGAGGAGAGAAATGTAACTGCAATTAAAGGACCTGGTGGGAAATGGATGATCCCCCTTGATGCCAAAGAATCTATGGATAAGAGCAAGATTGGTTTGAAAGGTAGGCAGCTATTTAGGACCTATAAGCTAGCTTTGCTGATGGGGTCCTTTACTAGACTGTTGATGGATCGAGCATTGTACTTCACCATAGTACCCTGGATAATAATGAACACACCTCTAATAGCTGCCTCGTTGAACTCCTCCAGTTTCTGAGGTTTTATGATGCCATCCGTTGACAAGACTGTCCAGTTTTCCCGAGCATGCTAAAGCATGTTCTAACCAATGGCATCTGATGCAAAGACTACATGAAATGCATCCTCTTTTCGCACCAGTGTAAGAAGAGTATGTCCCTTACTTAATAAGTTATGTTAAAAATCACTAATCTTCTCTGGTCTGATTTCCTCATCCAAACTGCAGATGCCAGTTTGTAGCTATGCAAACTCTTGCTTTTTTTTTGTTTATAATGTTATAATTACATTGACTCTGGTGAAGGCTGATTGTGCACAGATCAGGGAAATAGTCCTTTGTTGGACAGAGAGAGTCCATAACCTGTATCTAAAATAACTCAGCTTTAGAGTGTGTGTGCACCAAGCATCAATTTTTGTGCCAAACATCAAAAGGATTAAGGGAAAACAGTCTTAGGTAAAGCTTGACCTATGTACTTTGTTGTTTATCTAGGGCCGCTGAAGACACCCATTGCAGCAGGACATCCTTCAATGAATCTATTGCTAAGAAAGACCTTTGACCTTTACGCTAACGTGCGCCCCTGTGTATCCATTGAGGGCTATAAGACCCCGTACACTGATGTCAACCTGGTGACTATCCGTGAGAACACCGAGGGGGAGTACAGTGGCATTGAACATGTGGTATGTACAGTTCTAAAATTAAAGGAATTGCTTCACAGTGTCTGTAATACCATTTTCTACATGATGGAAAAACTACTTTTAACACAGCTGAGAACCTTACATTGATAATTGGCTGGTTTTGCACTGAATTCCAGGCAGTGTTTCCTCTTCACAGTTTATGGTTATGATACACCATCCAGCTTGTAAAAACAGCTGTTAAAGGCTGGTCCCTGTCCAAATGTCTCCTCAAGGCATTGTATTCAATTTTGTTCTTGTAGGCTTTCTAGCTGAAATGGGATGGGCACACAGGTCCACATTCCCTCCAGCTGTTCTCTAGGTAAGGCCAGGGAACAGCTGAACTAACTTACAAACGTGAAACCGAATCTCTTACGTGGAGTATTTATAGTGTTCCCTACCCTACATTCATGAAATTCTCTCTCCAGCCCAATGTTGTTCATTGTGTATTTAAGGTGTTGTCATTCCTTAGTGTTCTTTTTATGTAACTTCCAGCCTACATTTTTAATAGATGATATCATCTTAGAATGCTTGTTTTTCTGCTCCCTAAAATCCCTTTATCCTATGTTTTTTTCCTATCATACGTTTTTGTCTTTTACATTTCTGTTGGAACTTGCTTCCTTTTAAAAAAAAGAAAATTGGGTCACGTTTCCTTGACCAGTGTGCATCATTCATAATGGTACAATGGATGGGATCAACATGTTTGGAATGTGAACAATCCTTCACTTTTTTGATTGATATTTGTATTGGTCAATCAGATTGTAGATGGAGTGGTCCAAAGTATTAAACTTATCACTGAAGATGCCAGCCGACGTATTGCTGAATATGCATTTGAATACGCAAGGAATAATCAAAGAAGCAGTGTCACTGCAGTTCACAAAGCTAACATAATGTAAGTTACTTGTCCCATGTGTAACTTGTGCCATCATTTATTTTGAGTTAGCCTATTTTCTAATCTTAGATTCATAAAATCATACAAACAAAGAAATACTTTCCAGTCTATAATAAATGTTGTTCAATAATGTGTATTGACATCAACAGAAGTATTGAACAGAAACCTCCCCCCTCTAAACCAGCTGATCCCACTAATTAGTTACACTATCTATGTATCCTATGCTATTAGGATTCTACTTTATTCCACTTATATTGTGGACTGAAATGTTACAGTGACTTTATCTTTGTAGCTGTATTGAATAAATACCAATGTCTGGTCTTGATTTCATGTGTAGAGCTGTATTGCAGAAATTTTGTAGAACAAATTATGTTGATGTTTCGAAAACCTATTTTCTGTGTTGTTGCCCAACAATCTATATATAAATAAAAGTTAAAATCTTATATACGAGATGCTAACCTATGAGTTTCTAAAGTTGTTTTTCATTTGGCTAGGCGCATGTCTGACGGGCTTTTCTTAAGGAAATGTCGTGAAGTAGCAGAAAATTTCAAGGACATCAAATTTACTGAGATGTACCTAGACACAGTGTGTCTTAATGTGAGTGAACACAACTTGAATTTCCTAATTGGATGATGGAAACGGCTTATTACAATTTTTAACAAGGCCAGTGTTTTTCCTTTTTTCCAGATGGTTCAAGATCCTACTCAGTTTGATGTTCTTGTGATGCCCAACTTGTATGGTGACATTCTAAGGTTAGTGATAATTGGAATAATTTACTGTTGCTATATAATAATAACTAATAGCTAGCTGAAAAAATTAATATAATAAAAATAATTAAATTTGATCTTGTTGGTCTAATTCTGGTGTCCTAATGCATGTGTGCATTAATTTGACTGGATAAAGGATGTTACTTCTTAAGAAGTAGTGGCTGTGTATGTTGAGTGCATATGTATGTTGCAGTGATCTTTGTGCTGGGCTGATTGGAGGTCTAGGAGTGACTCCTAGTGGGAACATTGGAGCCAATGGTGTCGCCATATTTGAATCGGTTTGTTCTGCTATTTGTGGACCGCTCTGATTCTTTGTGCATAAAATAGAAAATGTTGTTGTGTTGACATCATAGAAGTTTAGATTTAATGTTAAGTTGCTTCACCTCTTTAAATCGCTGAAATTTACCTTTTAAGGGCTGATTTAAAGAGGAATTAGATGAGGTATAATCAGGTGGCCTAGTCGCTAAATAATCTTCTAAATAAATAAAATTGTCAAACAATTTGGTGTTTAACTCAAGACAAAGGCAACACACTGTAGGTATGGGTACGATACTGAATCAATTTGACCGATACCAACATGCTAAAGACTTTGCTGTTATTTCCAGGTTCATGGGACAGCCCCTGACATAGCAGGACTGGACATGGCTAACCCCACTGCTTTGCTGCTTAGTGCAGTGATGATGCTGCGTCACATGGGCTTGCATGGATATGCTAAGAACATTGAGGCCGCTTGTTTTGACACTATTCGAGACAAGAAGGTGTGTATTTTTTTTAAAAACAGGGAAGTGCAACACACATGTTAAACATCTAGGTTTATACCATTCCTGTTAAGCAACCTATTCACTCTCATCAAATGTTTTATATTTAACATGTTTGTACATCTTGACTTATTCACAAATCAGCCAAATCATTAAAACCACTGACGGGATGTGAATAACGTTGATTCTGTCGTTGCAATGGCAATTGTCAAGGGGTGAGACATATTAGGCAGTAAATGAACAGTCAGGTTTGGAAGATGATATGTTTGAAGCAGGAAAAATGGGCAAGCATAGGGATCCAAGACACTTTAACAAGGCCCGGATTGTGAAGGTTAGATGAATGGGTCAGAGCATCTCCAGGCCTTGGAGGTTCCCAGTTGGTACAAACAAAGTGGTCAGAGGAACCTCAAGATCATGGGCGTCAAGGTTTCACTGATGTGTGTTGGGAGCAAAGGCTAGCCCATCTGGTCCGATCCCTCAGAAGAGTTTTTGTAGCACAAGTTACTGAAAATGTTCATGCTGGCAGTGGTAGAAAAGTGTCAGAACACAGTGGATCACAGCTTGCTGCCTGTGGGGCTGCGTAGCCCCAAACCAGTTAGAGTGCCCATGCTGACCCCTGTCCAGCGCCGAAAGTGCCTTCAATGATCATGTGGGTGTCAGAAATGGACTATGGAGCAATGGAAGAACGTACCTTGGTCTGATGAATAGAGTTTTCTTTTAGATTATTTGGATAGCCAGGTGCGTGTGCATTGTTTACCCTTGGTAAGCAATGGCACCAAGTTTCACTTTAGGAAGAATCAAAGCTGACAGAGGCATCGTGATTCTTTGGACAATGTTTTGCTGTTAAATCTTGGGTTCTGGCATTAAAGTGGCATTTCGTTGACATGTGCCACCTGCATAAACATTGTTGTAGATCAAGTATATCCTTAATGGAAATGATATTCCCTTATGGTAGTGGCCTCTTTCTGCAGGGTAATGCTCCCTGCAACACTGCAAAAAGGGTTTGTGTGATATAACAGTGAATCTTAACTTGGCCTTGAAATTTCCAAGATCTCAATCCGATTGAGCATCTGTAGGATGTTCTGGAAAAACAAGTCCAATCCTTTGAAGCCCCAACTCGTAAAGAACTGCTGTTAATGTCTTGGTGTTGGACGACACTGAACACCTTCAGAGGCCTTGTGGAGTCCATGTCTTAACGGTTCAGTGCTGTTTTGGCAGAACGAGGGGGACCTATGCAATATTAGGCAGGTGGTTTTAATGTTTTGGCTAGTCTGTTGATTCCACATTAGATTCCAATAATTGTACTTTTACCACAATGTAGAGGACGAATATGCAATTTAATTTTGTCCTATTCGTTAGGTACTAACTAAGGACCTTGGTGGAAACTCCAAGTGCTCCGAGTTTACAGACGACATCTGCCGTAGAGTAAAAGATATGGACTAAGAATTCTAACAACTTACTTCACAGTCCTATGAATGCAAGTTGGATTGCAATAGTGACTCATCAAGACTTTTGGAAGTTACAGTCACAGTACATGTACGCACAACTTAACTACATTTCCAAGGAGTAGAATTATTTCAGGGGGATAAGTACCCCTAGTATACTTACAGAACCTTATAGATATCCGCATGTGTTGTATAGCAGTACGGATATTTGCCGTTTTTAATGGTAAATGCATCTTAAATGTCCTATTTATTATTTCTATTTCAACTTACGGGGTCGTCTTACTCTACTGTCTACTGCAGCTAGTTTCAGATTGAGAATTTCATATATAATTTTTTCTCTGACATATTAATTTAAAAGATAGTACGGTTGGTGAATGGTACATTTTTTACACATCTTTTGACTGATTCTGTCTACTGTAAGAAGTGTTTGAATTTAATCATGAACCACTTTATCTTTGAACATGTCTATGAAATTAATAAAATCATGTGTGCTATGTCTTATTCATATTGGAGATGTGATTTTCCTAATAGGCCTACTTATGGCGCCTCAAACTAAAGTTGGATGTTTAAAAATGCGCCTTGTGGTTTGTGATCTACTGATTATTGTTTTTGTATTTATTTTTAATCTGGCAACCCGCATGTGAGAGGAAGCACTTGCTCCCTTATCGTTGACGTCATTAAACCTACCCGTACTCATTTCCTCCCAGAGATAGTGAATGTCTGTTGAGAGATATTGTTTTATTTATGAGGAATATATAGGTGGATATGGCAAAAACATATGACTATCTTTTCAAATTGCTATTAATTGGAGACAGTGGAGTTGGCAAAACATGTCTGCTGTTTCGATTCAGCGAAGATGCGTTCAACACTACATTCATTTCTACAATAGGTTTGTTACGGCTTTTCTTTCTAATGGCTAGTATTGTACTGTAAGTTAGTGGGGACTACGTATTTATTTACGCAATGTCTTAAAATCATAACAGGTTTGCAGGAAAAATATTATAAGGTTCACTTTTGAGACCGAAACTTGTTCACTGGGTCATGTACCCTGTTAGTTCATCATGCTAGTTGTGTCGAAATTGTGAATCATATCTATTGAAACTTTTTGAAAAAGCAACTTTAATAGTTGTCTGTTTAGTTGGCCGCAATAGCCCAGCCCAATTGTTACAGGTGGACTATTGTAGCTTACTTAGGCCTACCCCCCCAACCCCCAAGAGGGAATAGCAGTGATATTGTAGAAATCCTTCAGATATTTAACCAGCAATGTTGGTTTCATAACTTCTGAATAATGCCGTTGTTTTCTTAAAATTAAGCCGATAAAAGTGATAGCGATTCTTACGTAATTTTTTTTTTCTTCAAATAAGGCTAAAGCCAAGGAATGGAACCCATCAAAACATAAGGTCTCCCAAGACACTGAGGACTAGAATGAGACAATTCCAAGTGTGTCCAGGTTTCAATTTCAGTGTTAAGAAGAACATTAAATTGTGGCAGTGCTTAATACCAAGTGTATATTCATGGCTGAGCTGGAATATGCAGTTTATTGACAGATTATTGTCTGAAGACCTTGATTTATAGAACATAATTTGCACAAACTATATTTGGTCACAGCTTGACAGGAATTTGTAGTTTATTGACAAATATTTCACAAAAAAACAATCTTTTTTAAAATATAATTTGCAGTACTCAAAGTTCGTAGTTGCAATTCTGTTTGAAAGATCCTCTTACACAAAGGGAGGCTGAGAAGTAATATAAATACAAATAACGTTGTAATCTATTCTGTGGCATTTCTGATAGAATCCAATATAATTTTAGTTACAAAAGAACTGACAATTTCAGCCTGTGTCACAAAAAGCATCTGTATTTCCTGTGCGTCACAGTAGCAATTCTGCAGAATTGTTTTAGCCTATTGCAGTGCTCTTCAATCTTCCTGAACGAAACAGGAAGTAAAAAGTGTCTTTTGTTCTTGGAACATTAACACAATTCTCTGTTAAACAGCATGCTCAACTTTCCTTTGTAGATGTGCACACTATTGGCTGACTAGGCCAGCGACGCAACCAAGCCATTATACTATTGAAGCAGATAACTTTGACAAGACTACATGTAATTTTGCTTCTCCAAAACAGCCATCGACACAAAGGGTTCTATGGTTACAAAGATCTCTAAAGGGTCAATATCATGATTAATTGCATAACTTAATATAAAATCTCAGAGAGGCTATAACCTCCCTAAAGCCTGATCGCGTTCTGCATTGAAGATAGAATAAGATTCAGAATAATTTTGTAAAACTTTGCTAATATTTCCTTTGTATTTAAGTATACTTATCTATTAGTTGTATAACCGAGGTATTGGCAAGCACCATGAACATTTAACTACACAGTTCTATTCAGAAATTGCCTGGATGTTTAAGTAGCCCCCACAACTTTACCATATGTACAGTTGCCTCAAGTAACAGAGCCTCTACTGTCAGAAATCTCTGATGGGTCTCGTGAGTGCTCAGCTGACTGTTAGTTTCAGGGTGGGGCTGCCTGTGTACATGTATTTGTGTGAGACATTGTGTTTAAAGTGTTTGTGACAGAATGCCTCAAGTGTTTTCTAGTGTGTGTGTGCGTGTGTTAAGTGATGATACACTGCACATGTTTGGTCAGGTATTCTACATGAGTCTTCGTTCACTTCACTTCGTTACTTAGAGCATTTGGCTTCACATTCTTCTATCCTTTGCGTAGCTACTAGGCCGGACTGCCACATCCCTTCCTCTGTGTAAGCATGGGAAACTACATTTGTAACAGCCTTCCCTAATTACCACTATTAGCCAGGTTTCACTTCCTGAACAATGACTCATACAGTGAAGGAAGAGGAGGGGTACATCTCTCTGTTGGCACAGAAAGATTCTCTTATGACTGCCACTAGCCCAACGTAGTGACAGAACCCCCCACAGATGCAGTCAACTATTGGCTTTCTACTGAGCTGAATGCTCCTGCCAAGCCCCTTCAAAAGGATGGAAATTCTATATCCGCCATTGAAATTCACAAGTACACATTGTATCACAATATCTAAAATCCATAAAGGACAAATGAATGCATTTATTTGTGACCGGAAGGAAAGTAGGTTCAAGTGTTTATTTTCAGTTTCTGTTGGATGCATGAACTTCCTCATAGTTGGGAAGTAGTTTAACCTAGATTACGTTTGCACTTGCTTTTAGAAAGTTCAAAGAAGTTTTTAGAAGTTAGTACAAACTTAACTCCACAGACAAGCTTAATCATATATGTCGATGTTTACTTGGCACAGTTGGGCTGATGTTTGATAGATCTTTTTTAGTTTTCTTTCCAGTTGTCAGTTGTTGATGGTATTTTGATGTTTTTGTGTAAGTCAGCAACATTTTCAAGAAATTGTCAGTGGTATTGATTCTAAAAGATCAAAGCATGGTAGACTCATTATGATTGAATATAAACTAGGCTCACCCACATTATAATAATTGATGTCTTTACACCAAAAATGCCTTTAAAATCTTGTTGTAGCCCATTTAGTGGTCATGTAAATTCAGAGACATGGAGCCAGTTTGCTATTTTGGTTTATTTTGAGTGGCATTCATTTGATAGTTTGACTGTTGTCGTACATCTACTTATATTTTAATCTTAGTGAATCCCCCCCCCCCCTCTCTCTCTCTCTCTCTCTCTCTCTCTCTCTCTCTCTCTCCCTCTCTCTCTCTCTCTGCCGTTCTGACTTTCATCCTTCTTGAGATAAATACAGACCTGTGATTTACCTTATATACAGATTTTGATTGGCCTATTTTATAGAAATGGCCAACTGTTTGCAATATACAACAGTATCAGAGAATTCAGTGTTTAAATTTACTCTCCTAAATTTTTCACTTAAGTATTTTTAGCCTTTTTGGAATACTATCCTGTGGGATTTGAGACAGATATTTAACTTGATCAACCAAAGCTTTCTATTGCTATTCATTGGAAATGTCAGCTACTCATCATATTTCAAACAATCCCCAATTTTCTTTATTAATTGTTTTTCAGGTATCGATTTCAAAATCAGGACAATAGAGTTGGACGGGAAGAAAATCAAGCTTCAGATTTGGTAAGAGACTCTATACTCTTGCTGTTGTGAAGATAACAATATCATCAGGGTTTTCATTCATGTAACATTGGCCAGTTATACAGAACGCTTGAAATTAGTGTGTTGGTAAAGGCAACATTTTCGTTACCCTCTATACAGTAGTAGATTCTACGAGACAGAAAAAGCATAGTAAGAACAACATAAAAATGTTTTAACCCTTTATTGTTGAATAAGTTGTGTTAATCAAGTGGGAACTTAGTTCAGTGCATGATGTTTCTGGGAGTAAGACCGAAACATGTCTGTAAGGGTGTGAGAGCTGTAAGAAATACCACTGCTGTGTCTTAAGCTTTAACAGCAGTTTTGAATGTGTAACTTTGATCCTCTCTCTCACCAGGGACACAGCTGGCCAGGAGAGATTCAGGACCATAACCACAGCCTACTACAGGGGGGCCATGGTAAGGAACACACTGCTCTTTTCTATAAATCTATTATGATGATTATGTCAGGAAGCAAATACATTTCACATTCCCCACTGCCTCCTGCTTAACACCACAAGCTTTACTCATTGATTAGACAATCTTTAGATACCTTTTAAATAGATACCTTTACAGAGCCATTATTTTTATTATTATTATTATTATTATTATTATTATTATTATTATTATTATTATTATTATTATTATTATTATTATAATTGTGTACCACTCTCTCATTAGAGAAGCCTTTTCTGGTATTAGTCAAGAAGTGTTTTAGTGCCGTAAAACCTTTGGTAAGGTCTCAGTAGGCTAAATAAGAAACACATGAGGAGAAAGATGTGAGGGGCTGGTAGTCTCTCCACATACTTGCTGGTTGACCTGTGACCCCTCTGCCCACCTCTCTCTATGATAGTGTTCTTATTGAGGGATCTGTGAGTATTGTTTCTATGGGCCTTGTTGGTCACACCCATGCTGTGCATTGTGTGACCCCTTTCTGCGCTCTACTGTACTCTACTCTACTCAATGTTATGTTTATGTTCTGTGTGGTTGAGCATACATATGAATTCACTTACTGTAGTTTTGACATCTGCTATATGATGACGCTTTAGAAAAATGTGGCTTAGACAAACATCCTCTCATTCATCCATCAGGGCATAATGCTGGTGTATGATATTACCAATGAGAAGTCCTTTGACAACATCAAAAACTGGATCCGAAATATTGAGGAGGTGAGCTTTGTTGTAATAATAAATTGAATTTCCACTCTTTCAAACACATCCTTGGTGCTACTAATATATTTATCAATAGATTAAATCAATAGGATATTTAACAATAGATATTTATTCAAATTACATTAGAGCGCTGTGCAAGTTTTGATCATGTGATAGGGGAAGTGACAAGAGAAATTAGGTACTGGTACCAGATGATGTGGGTGAAGCTTGTGACTTTTAATGGAAAAGTCTACATAAAATCTGCTTTGCTGTGTGCGTGTGTGTGTGTGTGTGTGTGTGTGTGTGTGTGTGTGTGTGTGTGTGTGTGTGTGTGTGCTGCTTTCTTTCTTGCGTTCACAGCATGCATCAGCTGATGTGGAGAGAATGATTCTGGGCAACAAATGTGACATGAATGACAAGAGGCAGGTGTCCAAGGAAAGGGGGGAAAAGGTGTGTAGTAGATATGAATTCATCACTGTATGTTTGTCTGTCCTGGAATTTATAGTTTTTATTAAATTTGTTGTTGTAAATACATTTTTATTTGATATTTTTAATATCTGTTGAAATTGATATTCGTCTCCCCCAGCTGGCAATTGATTACGGAATTAAGTTCTTGGAAACAAGTGCAAAGTCCGGGATCTGTGTGGAGGAGGTAAGCGGTATCCCTGGTATGTTTTAAAATTATACTTTTTTTTATTTTTTATTATGTTGTGAGTATTTCTTTTTTTTTTAGGCTTTTTTCAACCTTGGAAGAGACATAATGACAAGACTGAACAGAAAAATTGTGAGTTCATCTAATTATAGTGCATACAAAAAACAAGGTGTGTGCTACATTTTTAGATGCGGTAAAGATGCTTTTTCACTACATTATATCTTGTTTTCTACACTGTATTGTCAAATCTTTAGTGTGACAGCAACCCTCCGGGAACGAGTGGGCCTGTGAAAATTACGGAGAACCGGTCCAAGAAGAACAGCTTTTTCCGATGCACTGTCCTCTAGTGGCCTATGTGTGTCCATTGACTGGTACAGCCTTATCATATCCCTTCTTTGAAGCAGAGTGCCTCACTGACCCTGAGCAGGTTCGTGTATTGACCTCTGCCTCTGCTGTCAAGATGGATTGTCATAAGACTCCCCAGAAGAACTAGTCTTATGGAGCCTGCTCGGATAGAATGGAACAACATATAATTATATGAAGAAGACATTGCCCTACACAGGTTTTTGCAGTCTAATTGTTTTGAACAGTAGCAAAGAAATCAAGTGTAGGGCTACCTAAATTTGCAATATTTTTTTAAATGACAATGTAACTTATTATCAACATAATAAGAGACTTTCTCATGAAAAATATAAAAAGCTAGCCTGTGGGGGGAAAATGTTTTAATTGACAGAAATCCTTATTTAGGGGGGATTTCTTTTGCACCAAAGTAATTTTACTGCTGTGTTTATCAGTGGACTCATGTCCATCAATATATTCAATATGTACGATAATCAATCGTAAGATTTCAGTAAAATGAACTGAAGTCCAAACTATTTGATATAGAATTGCTCTAACAAAAACATTTAGTTTGCATCTGATTTGCTCAATATAATTTAATGAAGTACTTACGTTTATTCAGGCTCAATCTGCAGGCAAGAGTTGGGTTATTTTTCTTTTTTTTACCATTGAACAGATGTCTTTTTTATACTAATTTTACTTAAAAGAAAACTAAAAATCTTATTTTGTTTTTTCACTGCACTGTGTTACAACATGAACTGTCTTACAATGTAGAATTGATTAATATTTTAGGTTATGTGCAATACATCATAACAAGTCTAAGTCTTCCCAAGGCCTGGGCTGCTGTGTTGAAACCACTAACCAAGCCAATGTCTGCTAAGACTAGATTTGGCTTAACACCGAAACCATGAATGTTGATTGGTTTTCATACATTTTCTTGCATTCCATTAACTGAGGCCTTAGTTAAGCATTGGTTGAGTCATGAAAATTCCCCTTAAGCCATAAGTGTAGATTTAGGGTGGAAGGATACAGGGATCACTTTCCAATGTCGAGGAACCAGTGAATTGTTCCTTCCTATAATTTTTAACACAGCTTTTGTTAAGTAATTTTATCCACTTGCATGACTCAACAAAATAAATATGTCCCCACTAATGTCTGAACGTGTAATGTTCTACGCCATTGCCCTGAAACAAAACAAAAATGTTTGTAGCAAACAAAGTTTAATTTAAAGCATCACAAACAATAAACCTTTATTGTGTTCATTTCTGTATTGATAACAAATATTATATGGCTAATAACTGTAACATGTATTGCTTTTTAAAATTGAAGCAATACAACATTTTATATGCATTTTGTTCTAAAATGCTTGTGAAAACAAAGAAAACCACTTAAAATATGTATGCTCCTGATATTATTTTTTTTTACCAGTTATATTATTTGTAAAAACTTGTTTTCTCTTTACAATGTTAAACAATTGTGTATTGTTTACAAAACCAAGGGAACAGTATTACTGCATTCTGTAGCTGCACTAAATTCTTGGTGCATTTTCTATCTACTTGTATGTGTTTTGGATGAGAGGCTTTTTTCAAACATCTTGAATGCATTTTATTTAAGTGCTTTTTAAACATAATAGCATCAACATCACTCAATGATTTCAGGAATATAATGACTCATGTCACTTCTAATTTAAGTTTTACAACTGACTTTGTTTTCTTAAATTTCACATATAATTTACATGTATACCATCTATATCACACTGCATTTGTGTTCTATGGCAAATCAAGATATTTTCATTTCTTGTTTTATCAAATTAAGTGACCAAATGGTTTGTCCATTGTAGTATGTAATATCCTAAATACAATATTTTAATATACTTTTTCGTGGTGCCTTACTATGCAGCAGATTGACAAAATGACCGCATTCATGTTGCTGGGGAATACCTGTTCTCCCACATTTCTATTAACTTGTGTAATTACATAATTTTTTACCATGTCAGTAGATTGTTTTCCACATCTTTGTCTATTCTGTACCATGTACAAATTTTGAAAGTGTAAAGGGATCTTGGAAAAATAATAAATAACGTTTTGAGTTTTGGTATATACCCAGCCCTGTAAGTACAAAACAAAAGCAGTTGTCTGTGCTTTGAACTTACTACAATATTTTATTATCTAAAACTCACGCCTGGCCTGGCACATGACATTTTGTGAGTGCTTTTTCACAATAAAAACACTGCAGTACTATTTTGCAGCACCCCCAACACAAAAAATACACAGTACCTCATTGTGAAAACACCTTGGTCAGTACATCGTCAACAGTCTGTCTCAGCGCTACTGTCTTTGGAGCCAGCCTGTGATCTATTTTCTACTTTGTTCCTAGGGCAACCAAATGCTACCACAAGGTCTTTGACACTGCTAGCAGACCTGGGCTTCTCTAGGCTTTCCACTTTAGATCTCCCTTTCCTCGGATTGGTATTTAGGCTCTTTGACCTGAGTGAGGGATACAACCGATCCTCTGCCACTAGCAGATGAGCATTGTCTTTAGCTTCTCTTTTGCTAAAGTCTTGTTTTCTATCTGTCTTTATTTGATCCTCTTTAACATTAGATGATTTTTCTTCTGCTTCAACTTGCTCTTTGGTTTGATCAAAGGTAAGTAGACTGTCCCTGGGTCTCACTGTAGAGACTTTGGGTGTGTGGCCAAACGCAGTGGGGTGAACTTTGTACTCAAAGTGTGCTGCCCATCGACCGAGGGTGGGAGATTTGGTCCCCTCTCCTGAGAGAGTGACACTGTGTTCTGTAGCCCAGCCTTTCTCCATGCCACCTGCCGTGTTGTATAACATTGCACTCATACATTTCCGACTGGAGGAGGGGGAATCACTAGGTGTTACAGAGGGGAAGTATTCCAGCACTTTAGACCTCTCTAAGGGGTAGGAAACGGCTGCCTCTAGTTTTATCTTTTCCTTAGCTAATCCTGAAGTCTCCAAGGCAGCATGGGTTGGGGTTGCAGTGGGTAGTGAGACTTGTGTCTCATTAAGACTTGTGGCAGACTCTTGAGTATTTTGCTCACCGTAACAAGGAGAAATGAATATGTCAACGCTGGAGCTTGAGCGATACCTGTCTCTGGGTTTTGTCACATCCAGGGTGGTTCCATACTCTTTGATAGTGGGATTCGCATTACATGTAGGATTACTCTCACTCACACCCCCCTGACTCTCAGGACTCTGCGTTTTCTTCTCTCCGGGATCATTGTCTGCGGCCTCAGTCTGACGATCATCATAGTCTAGATGGTATCTGTACATGCTGTAACCATCTGAACTGTTTATGCTGCTGTGACGTTGGAGGGAGATGGGGTCACACAGGGGAGAATTTCCAGAGCGGGTTCGGACCAGGTCTGCACGGTCAACCCCAGCCAGCTTCTCCAGGGCATTCATCATGCGTCCAGAAAATTCTTCCAGTTGAGCTAGACGTAGATCCACAGTCTGCAGGGAAGCCTTCATCGAGTGTTCCCTCTCATTGACCTCCTCCAGCCGCATGGACATATTCTCCACCCTAGAGGAAACAGATTGAGGAATTTAATACAAATTATTATGTACATGTGGTTCATTCGTTTACCAAATAAAATAGGGTCATCCCTGTACCTGTCAGAAGTAACACGGATTCTCTCATTATTGGAAGACTGCTGCTCGTCTTCTTTCTCACGAAAATACTCCTCTACGCATTGCTCCTCAAACTCATATAGGTTCTTCAATTCTTCTGCGTCCAGCACAAGTTCTGTCAAGTAATACTAAATGTAATTGTGTTATGTAAAAAGTTTTCATGTTGAATAGTTTGGAGCTAATATAAGCTCCAGAAATATAAGGGTACTACAGTGACCCATGAATCTTTCAGGTGTACTCACGGAGGCCTCGGTCTCTTTCATCTTGTTCCCCCTCAATTCTTTTTTTGCAGCGACAACAAATTCTTTTGAGTACAATATATATGTGGCTGAAGATGATGAGTGGGGGAGGCAGGATTGGCCGGTCATGATAGGTCATGATCAACTGATAGCGCTGGAATTTCCAAATCTGGTTTGAGATGGACTTCACTTCAAAAAACGTGTTGCTATTGGACAGAATGAGAAATAAATATGAATGATTTACTCAAAAACACATTCTAAACATAGGGCATACACTCAACCATCAGTCATTAATATATCATTCAAACTTACAGTACATTAACTTTAAAAAAAAAAATTATGGAAAAAATTGAAAGACGTACTTGAAAACAGCAATAAGCAAATTGACCAGTAGAATATTTGCCACCAGCAAGTAACAGGCCATGATGGCTGGTGTGAGCCAAGCACCTGGGATACATGGTGGTAACTTCTTCCCATCCTCGTCATACATATTATCACCACATGGTGCTGAGAGAATAGAATTTGTTCACAGTTTCCACAGCTTCCAAATATAACTTAATACAGTATTATCAGGGGAATTGTGTGATGATTAGGTTAGGGTTATCTAAAAATGTTTTTTACAACAATTTATTTAATTGCATTATTTACTAAATGTTATATTGTTCTAGACTAATGATACCAAAGGTTGTACTCACGATTAATTTCCATTGCATATACTACCAGTCAAAGAAAAAAATGAAAATTAAGTGAAAAAGGCAATACCAACTGTGAAGAAGAGAGCTGCACAAAAGCCTGACAATCATCCAACGGTCCAGAGTCAATCAGGAGGAAGAAGGCATCTGTGCCGAAGGTTTTATTATAATAGCATCTTAAATCTTAAATGTCTTATGTTTCTATTTGTGGACAATAATAAATAGTTAAATAAAAATGTTGAGGGCATTGAATGAATGCTGTCTTTGTCCAGGCAGAAGTCAGCTAAAAACCATTTCATATCGTTAACAGGCAGATGATCATTAGAAGGAACATATTACATTGTTTTAAATTATCATTTGAGCAAATAATCAAATGAATAACTTAAACCTTTATTACTTCAAATGTTTATGTTTTGCACAGAATAAGCACACAACCAAAAACAGGTTGATATAAAATGAGTAATTTAGGCAAATTGATTTACTGGATTTTTTTTTTCAATTTTGTTGCTTTAAGTACTAGTCACCACTATCAGTCGTTTCTAATAAATTAAACAGAATTTACAGAAGCCCCTTCTTGAAGCAGAAACAGACTGAATAATTAAAGTTGCCAGCAGAGGGAGTAAAGGACCATGTGCATGTAGACACATAGATAATCTCCAATAGACAGGTTGACACACAGAAACACAAATATGTGTGCAACACACACACACTCAATCACACCAA
>JAVQJS010002531.1:5000-12527 GCA_036024795.1 Galaxias rostratus | reverse complement strand
TGAAGCAAGGAGGAAGTATCCGAGGACGCCACCGGATAACACCGGCTCTAATGAGGGAGAGGTGAAAACGGCGAGTCTCTTTCCTCTTTGCTCTCTCTCTCTCTCTCTCTCTCTCTCTCTCTCTGTCTCTCTCTCTCTCTATCTCTGTCTGTCTCTCTCTCTCTCTCTCTCTCTCTCTCTCTCTCTCTCTCTCCCTCCGTCCGCTGGCCTCCACCAGCCGCTGAACAGGGGGACGTGGCCGTGGGCGGCGGAGCTCCTGCCCTAATGAGCCCCGGGCTGCGGACGCGGCCGCTCGGCGCGTGGCGGACTCTTCATTAGCCTGTCGGACGAGGCGGCCACCCCCGTGACTCTGGCTGCGCTGGGAGGGAGCTCAGGACGGCAGGGCCGGCGCACGCGCTCACACGCTGGGGCCACAGACGGAGGGTCGGGCCGTGGATCTCCACGCTTCCCAAAAGCAGGAACGTGCATATGCTCCACTTGGCAAAGTTCAAAATGCAATCTGCATGTGTGCCTACGCGCGTGAACACGTCAAGGAGGGAGGGAGAGAGAGGGATACAGAGAGAGAGAGTGCAGCTGGGAGTGGGTGGGTGCAGTGTGTCTGCCGTTTCCAATTCACAGCGTATTTTTCCATCGCCTGCCTCTCCATCCACCCTTGCAGGCTAATGTCTGAGACGTTTGAATGGGGAAATTGGCTTTCCATCCAGCAAATCTGCCGCTATCATAGAGATTTCTATTAAATCCCCCTGCTAGTCACAGGTTTGTGGCTGGGTGTTTGCTGTTTCTTGAATAATAAACAACTGAGCACAGAGTGTTCCTCTTCTTCTGCTGAGGAGGGCTTTTGAATCAGGAGCACACAGACACACCCAGAGCAGATCCATCTTTAGAAGGAACCTGTTTGAGTGTTCTTGTGCAAATTTATAGGAATTATTTGATGGGTGGGCGAGTGAGTGAATGATAAAATTAGTGTATGTGTGTGTGTGTGTGTGTGTGCTTGAGAGAGAGAGAGTGTGTGTGTGTTTACCAGGGTCTAAAAACATTTTCATGCCTTTTAATTCTCTCTTCCACACCCCTCATTTTCCATATTCTCCGCTATCTCCATCTCTCACTGTTTGCAAAGGTCCGTTACCCAGGTATGTTGCAAGACACCCTTTACTTCCTCACATACTCAAAACTTTATTAAACACACCCACACACATACACACACACACACACACAAACACACATACACACACACACACACACACACACACACACACACACACACACACACCATTCATATATATGGCAACCTAATATAACACCCTCTGAGACACACAACCTTAAAATAACCAACACACACAGTCTCATTCTCTCCTCCGTCCAGCCCTCTGATTGGCTACTCCTACATAAAGCTTGATAATAGAAATAATAAATCCTCGTTAGGGAAATCCCCGCTTCCATTTGGGATTTAAGTTTTAATTCGCCCCACTCTCCTAATCCCGACCGTCCTAATTGGACATTGTGTGAAATAATTAGATATCAAATTGAGTATTATGGCTCCAATGGAATATCTTAATTAGCAAAGGTCTCTTTAGGGAGGGGCAGGGGCATGGCTGAGGCTGTATGTAACATATGCCATCTTAACATGTCCTCATTACGACCCATTATCTCCTCGTTCGTTATCTTCAAGCCTCTCAGAGTGACAACGATACACCCTCGGTTGGTAAGCACGGAGCGAATGCGAGCATGAAGGATCGGAAGATCCATTGTGTGTGACAGCTCGCATATCAGGTCATTGCCGAGCCAATTGTGTCCGTCATGGTCATCTGACGGAGATGTATAAATACACGTGTCCCTCGATTAACGATGACGCGTCCAACGTCTTTCGGTTCTGTACATTGTATCTCTATCTTAGGGGAAGAACGCACCTGTCAATTTATTCCAATCCCCTGTCGACTGAATAATGCATGGAGCCTCCGTCCATCATTCCGCGTTCCCTCTGCTGCACTAAATAAAGCCGTTGCACTGGCACTGTCATCTCTACAGTTTTCTCGCATAGCATGGTTTCTTGGCACTTGTAAAAGAAGGTACTTTGACGTCTGCTTGTTGTTTGATCAATGTTAATCATGCTTTCTCATCGCAAACCTTGATATCCATCCTTGCGGTGTGTGTGTGTGTGTTTTTTTGTTATGTCATTGCATTCCGCATCACTTAGCGGTTTCCACTGATCAGGATGACTATCTACAAACACACGCCCTCTTTGACAAACCTCACTCTATCACCCCCCCGTCTCTCCACCATTTTCTCTCCCCTCTGTCATTATGCTCTCTCCTTTTCATGCTATATTTATTAATATCTCTCTTTCTCTCTCTAAACTCCTCGCATCCTTTCTCCATCATTCACTCCCTCTCTCTCTCTTTCACTTCCTCTCCATTTCTCCCCAGTAGGCTGCAGAGCTGTGAGGGAAGGGGATGCTAACGCCCATCCGTATTTTGGACTCCTTAACAGAGAGAATAATTTAACACGATGGAGATAATCTGCTGATGATCTTCCGTTCCATTCCACGAGTGTTCAATTCTAGCTCTACCCACACTGATACGCATGACATGCACAAACAAATTCAGTGAATGTAAAGGTCATTTAACAAGCCGGCCCTTTCGCATGCGGTTCCACTGAGGATGCTGGGTAAACAGAGGGTGAGCGATCGTGCTCCTGCTGATCCTGCCGACGGTGTGCTCGACCCATGGGGGTGGTCACTCCAAGCACAGCTCCAACCACACAAGCCCTCGTGAACCCAAAGCGTAAACAAGGCGCAGTGCACGGGCTCTTTCAGTGGCTCTTCCACGGGTGTCAGAGGATCAGAGGGAATCCATGACTTTTGAGTTTAGGGAGATGTTATATTTATGCAGAGGCCGCTTTCAAGTCCTACCGCAGCGCTTTAGCCAAATCTCCTTCCCAGTGGTTTTTATGAAACGTAATTGGATTTCCTTGGATCGTTCTATTGAAGCCAGTGCTGGAGGTAGAAGGCTTTCAGCGTGCTCTCCTTCATCTAACAATTAGGCTTTATCTACTGTACGCATGTACGGCCTGGGCTTCAAACGCTCTGACCTTAATCCACGGAGCAGACTGATGAAACAGACATTTCAACAGCACACATCCTCCACTGTACACGGTTCTTTGGTCTTATCAAGAAAAATAGTAATTGACCGCTGTTCAGTCAATTGGATTGATATAGGATTTCTCTCAACACATAGCTCAGTGCTAACCAATTTCATGTGATCTTAAGTTTCACGGAGCAAGACCTCGCCCAGGGCATGGCCGTTCAGGCCACGTCAAACGAACACATCCGATGCTTCCACAGCAAAGCGCCCCATCTGGCTAACGTTTTCCTGTGGCCGCCTTCAATGAGCTCCACGGCCGCCGAGCCAAGGAAAGCAGCCGGCCCCCCGGAACGCACAGCATCCGTCAGCAATGGGTTTGAACCTGAAACCTGCATTAAACGGAGTTTAATGTCCAATTAGCTGGCGTGCGACTGACCTCGCGGAGATTTGAGGAGCCCGTGTCAGGCACCCAGGGGCTGTTTACATGGCCAGATTGCATCTTCTATCTAAGGTGCGTGTGGCCTTTAGCATTTCGGAGCTAATTAGCCCTCTGTCCTGGCCAGCATTATTACCCGGTTTATCAGAATATAAAATAAAGAAAACCTTCTCAAAATGGCTCACGGCTTGAAGAGGATTTTGGAATTATACTTTCAATGTGGCCACGTTTTTAGTGGTTCTCTAATAGAGGGTTGATACAAATAAAAAAAAACACGAAGCTTTCGACCAAAGAAAACACGTGGCGCTAAGGAAGGGAAGCCATAGCTGAGCTCCGTGTTAGACCTTTCTGGATGAATGTCCTGAATCTGCTTCAAAGGGAAGTTTAGGATAGACCTTGGGGTCAACTCTGCTTTTTCAAATGGGCGTTTTCCCAGCCGGTTTTTCTGGCTTTGGTTTGGCGCACAGTGTTCTTGTTTAATGCGCGCCGGCCTATTGAACTAGCGTTGGCGAAGGATGAAAACGCTTAATTAATTATCATAGAAGGAAGCGAAAACAACAACCCTGATCTTAGCTTACTTCAGAAAAGTGTACCGTCTGTTTCTCAATTCCTATCTACTCAGGCAAATGCATTACACACGCCACCCCCCTCCAGTCTCTCTGTATCCGAAAGCCGTCACTCCACGACTTCCACACAGTCCTTTTCTGTGTCTGTGTGTTCCTCCTGGTTTCATCCACTTGGTAGGAACAAGGACAGCATACATAATAATAATAAAATAATAACAATATCTCTCTCTCTCTCTCTCTCTCCTTGTTGATAAAGCGCTTTTCAAAACACTCAAAGACGCTGTACAAAGTTATAGAAAAATATTTCAAAAAAAGTCGCCAACACAGTCCATTGCAGGGCCAACACAAAGGGGCAAACAGCAACTCACACATTCACTCCTACGGACAATTTAGAGTCACCAATCAGTCATTACATTATTTTTAAACTTTGAATGCTTTGGAAAGCCGCTCAATTGTAGAAACAAAAACATTTGAAAAATTGTCAACCTCTTGACCATGCCCTATGTTTTGTTGCGACCCATAATGGTTGGTTCCCCCTGTTGTATTAGGTTGGAAGCTAACGCAAACTTCAAATATCAGTTGTGAACAAGTATACCATCACAGCCTCGGCGAACAAGCGAAAGAGAACCGATTAAACAGGAAAACAACGACCTGGAGCACTGGAGCCTTAAGAATAGTCAGTGTGACACACACACACACACACACACACTCACACACACACACACACACCGTACCCGTAAAAGTGTGTCAGTCCGACGTGTAAAGCCAAAGATCTGTTTTTGTGTGGTTGTGCCCTGGATGAGCCACATGCAGGCTCGGTCGCATGTGCTCAGGAGAACCCGCGTAGGTCCTGCCCCCCGGCACACAGCTGCTATTTGGGCATGTGAGCCAGGTTGACTTAGGTGGACTTGTTCCAGATCCCGTGCACACGCACACGGAACACATTGTGTGACACTGTGTGCTGATGGAAGCATGCATTCATCTTGGAGACGGGCCAGCTATTGATCATCCTCTTAAGCTCCCGCTGCATGAACTGTGTTCTCGGAGCCCCCATACATACTCACACACCCGAGGGGTCATTTCAGGTTGGTTTCATCACTTGCGTAACACATACAAAGACACTGACATCATAAGTACCCACACAAAATATTGGATGGGGGCTGAAATGCACACTAGCGACGGTCCTCACAAACACTCACACCCACCCACCCACACACTCACACACACACTACCACCTCCTTCTGGATAAGCGTAGGCTGATTAATGAGTACTGCGTCGGAGGTCAAGATGAGCATGCAGTGGAATAATTGGTACAATCACGCGCACACACACACCACACCACGTGAAAATGCACTCTAATTCGACAAGATCATTGCACAATGGTTTTTTTAGGTTACCAATGATCCATATTACTGATTTTAATAGTCTTTGAATATGAACAGAGGTGCACTGCATATGTAATCGTTGGTGTGTGGTTATGGGAAAAAGAAAGAGAAATAGGGCAAATTTAGATAAACACTTCTAATTGGGCACTTTGTCTAATGCGTACATTTGTGTTTTCTAATGAGCGCCTTCTTCCCTTAGTATATTGCAGACACACCAGAGAGACAGCTGGTGGACATAAAATGTCATCTTACTCACCTACATGCCCCCCCCCTCACCCCTCTTTCTCTCTCATCAACCCCCGTCCTTCCCATAACCCCCTCCCCCCCTCTCTCCTTTCCTGAAGTGATGATTGACACTTGAAAAGATGTGTCTCCTGAAAATGGTTCTTTACCGGTTGAAGGGCCCTTCGGCTCATCCACGGCTCCCGGCAAGCTAAGGACGGACACAATCCCACATGCAAATCGGAGCGGCGAGGAGACTTGAATCGAACAAGATGGCTCCATTTCAACTCAATGAGGATACAGTGGTCTCATTGCCGACATAATAGCTGCACTTAGAATCCCAGTTAGAGATATAATTTCCTTGTAAATTGTTCAATCGAAAACAGCAAAAACGATAAACAGCTGAATTGGTGTTGTTCGATGTTTGAACGTGTCCTCCAGCTCTTGTAACAAGTCTTGCGTATAGCGTATGCAGGAAAGCTCACATTATCCATATTGCTTTGTGCACGCACACCCTCTCTCTCAGACGGGGACAGAATGTACCTTAAATGCTCGTCGTGGCTCCCTGCGGCACCACTGTACAATGAAGCATGGTTATTTAGACTGCAAAGCAAACCTTTAGGTAGTGAGAAAGTACTCCCATAGCCATACTTCCCAGACAGACCTCCCTCCCAGAGCCTCCAGGCCACACGCTCCAGACCTTTCTCATCGATAAGAGGGGGACTGCTGGGCTGGCCCCCCGTAGAGGTGGCGATGGGCTTTCCAATCAGGAAAGATAGAGACAGAGGAAGAGAGAGAGGGAGAGAGAGAGAGGAGAGAAAGAGAGAAGAAAAGAGTGAAAGAGAAGTGTTGGGGGGGGGGGGGGGGTTTTTGAGAGAAAAGACAGTTACGGAGAGGTTCCTTCATTGGATGCAAACTGATTGAGAGACGGGGGTTACTGCCGTGATGGGAAAGGTTGATTGTACAGTTACAGTTCACGCCACTGTTCTCATGGTTACGACAATAAGACAGCTGCTTCCCCACTTAATCACGTTGGGTTTGGCAGAATGTCAACGCGCACGTCGAGTGACGAGTAATCACTGTCCCTGCCCCCACTCCCACAAACCAACACACAGACACACAAGCTTATCACCCGCTAACTGCTTCTTCCCATGGAACACATACACACACACACACACGCACACACACACACATACACACACAAATGCGCGCACACGCACACACATATTCACACACACGCACACACACACACACACACACCCACACACACCCCACACACACACTTGTCAGCTCACATACTTCATGCTCCCACCCAGAACCAGTTCAAGACAGTTGTGGGTGTCCCTAAAGGGCCTAATTGATGATCTCTCAGTCGGCTGGCTGATGAGAGAAGCCCCATTTGCATAGAAGTGATCCCTGGTATTAGAGAGGGGACAGTGGAAAGAGAGGAGTTTCCCCACGGCCGTGCTCACTCAAACCCACACCGGAGAGGTCCAGCCTAACCCTGACCCTGCCCGGTACCACTGCAGGAGAGGCCCCTGACCCGCACCATGTGGTTCGGTTGGGGTTCTGGCTTGACGCCATTGAGGCTCCGCTCCCAGCACCATATGGTGGGGACTGGGGTAGCTGAGGCACAGGGTGATTAATCACATCCAGAGAGACTATACAGAGGGATCGACCAAGCGAATGGAGCTCGGTGATCGATCGGCCCGGACCGGGAAGAATGGAACCGGCTCGTTGGGTAGAAGCCGACCCGCGCGCCGCCGTACGCTCAAAGGCACACTCCCAGAGAGCCGATGGATTGGTCTGCTCCATTCTGACCACAAGTCCAGAGGAGA
>JAVQJS010002531.1:0-2500 GCA_036024795.1 Galaxias rostratus | reverse complement strand
CTTTGTTTGGCTTTGTTCCGTCTTCGGGAGCCCCTGATTTAACTCGCGGTAGACTTCCCATCCAGATCGTCAATAATGGATGACGTCCTGACAGGGACGAGCGCCGCGGATCAAACCTCCGGCCAGCCGAGAGAGCGAACAGGCGCGGGCTTCAGAGCGGAGCGGCCCCCTCGTCTCCTCTCACGCAGCGGCCCATTTTTGACTGTAACGCCGCGGTGTGAACGGCATCAATAATACACCCAAACACCCACCCCAAATGAATTATTCACGCGGGTGAATGGTCCATGCTCAGGAGGAGAGGGTCTTCCTGCAACGCGGGCCGTGGACGCGGAGAAAGAGGAAAAGACGCCGGTGCGGAGCAGCAGGTGGGATGGCGTTTGGCTCTGTGGCTAGGGTTTCCTAAAGAGGTCCTTCAAAGACGGGGAAGGCTTCGCTTCGCTCTTCTCCTCTTCAGATTGGAACAGAACACAGTGTGGCACACGGGTGGCCATTTGCTTTTCTTTGGCCAATGAAAAGCGACACGTGCAGCTGTTTCTGGTTTGTTTGCGTTGTCTGTCGTTTGTTCCATGAACCCCCCCCCCCCCAAGTCCGTCTGGCCAGGTCCTCGTTGTAACTGAGAACTGGTTTTCAATTGAAAATAGTAAATAATACAGTATAATAACACAGTATTACCCTCAAGGAACACCATCTTATGTTGATTTACACCCAAGTGTTTTCCTCATTGTGGAATTGGGACACTTGAGTTGTGCCACTTCACACAAAAGGGTACCCAATATTCTAAGAATATGCACAAAGCCATTCCACACTACATAGTTTTGATTCTGTGTGCGTAAAAAGGGGGGCAAACAGCAACGTTTGAATTTGCAGCGCGATGCAGTTTTGGAGTGGAGGCCGGCGGTTTCAGCAAACCGTCCCATAGGCTGGCTGTGCCGTTGAGGGCTGAACGCTCCCCTCTGGAGCCCGAGCGTGATGTCCCCAGGGTTCAGCCCGTGTGGCAGTCCCATCAGAAGTGTTGAGGGCTGAGCGTTGAGTGCCCCTGGGTGCAGCCATGTCAGGAAGCAGAGGCAACGCGGGTCGGACGAGCGCAGCCCGCGCCTTCATGCTGTCTGCTGCTGTTAGCCGTGTTTCGCCTGCTTGTCTGTGTGTCTGTTGAGGGTGTGTCATCTCGCTTTGTGATGTGCGGGCCTGTCGAAGAGGTGTGTGTGTGGGCTGTATGCTTCAAAATAAATCAGGAACACACACACACACACACACACACACACAGATTAACCAGGAAAGAGGGGGCTTCTAGAATCTAGATGTTCCACACACACACACACACACACACACACACGCTCACACACACACACATATGAGCACACCTCATACACACACACACACACACACACACACACACACACACACACACACACACACTGTGTGTTTTCTTGCCGCCCCCCTACTGAGACAGAAAGAAATATGCAATATTACAGGAACTAATGGAGCAGCTAATCTCATTCTGTCTGTCAGCCCAGGGATGCAGCTCGACGTGTATGTGTGTGTGTGTGTGTGTGCGTTGTGCGTGTGTTGTGCGTGTCAGCCTATCTGTTTGTGCATGTGCCTGTTTTGTGCTTTCGCATTAGCTCATGTTGCAGAGTCTTGCCTCATCCCTGCAGCTTCCTCGAGGACCGTGGGGGATTTTGTTTTAACCTTGAAATGTCCCACGTTGCTCCCTCTCCTTCTTGACCCATGTCATGCTGATATCCTTCTTCTATCTCAGAGGTTGTAATTGCAACATGGAAATACCTGTTTCATATCTTTTACCTGAACATCTTTTATGCATTCCAAACTTCGAATTCCATTCCAAACACATACAGTATACGCTGAATTTATTCTTCACACTTTTCCATTTGCATGAGTATGTATCAAACGTACAGAACATGGTGGAGAGCCACACAAAGTTGCGTGTTGCAGACAAAACTATAAAATGTCCTCCGTGAGTGAAGTGCTCATTTAGTAGAATCCTGCTTTGCTGCTTTGTTTGGCTGAGAGGCTGATTATATGTGAGCGTCTCTCAAGGCCGTAAGTCCCTGCCACTGAAAAGCAATGTTTTGTCACACACTGGGCTATTACATCACATTCAGCCCATGAATATTGTTTACCTTGGTGAAGTGTTTGTTCAGGGCTGTGAGACTAGGTGGCGTTGCAAAGGCCCTGGCAGAGTAGCCCTCGCCTTCCGCCGCTCTCACTGGCTCTAATGGCAGTGTTGATTGCCGTTGCACGATACTAAGTCATCGAGAAAAACAGGAAAAGTGTTGCTCAGCCAATAGGCAACTAGGTTCCAGTGGTCATTATTTGTTTGTTTGCGTTTGTGGATTTTATTTTGTAAATGATGCATGTGCGTGTGTGTGTGTGTGTGTGTGTGTGTGTGTGTGTGTGTGTGTGTGTGTGTGTGTGTGTGTGCGTGCGCATAAAGTCTCCGCATGAGAGAGAGGGAAAAAGATACTGTTGAGACAACAAG
>JAVQJS010002521.1:0-15649 GCA_036024795.1 Galaxias rostratus | reverse complement strand
CACACACACACACACAAAAAAAAACAGACATCTCACACACAAACTCTCTCTCTCTCTCTCTCTCTCTCTCTCTCTCTCTCTCTCTCTCTCTCTCTCTCTCTCTCTCTCTCTCTCTCTCTCTCTCTCTCTCTCTCTCTCCCCCTTTAGCCACAGGGCATTATCACTGGCTCTATCACACTATTGTTCTGCCTGTGATTCAGTTGGACGGCAGCTGGGTCTTCCTCTCTGACGCGTCAGCGTGGCTTGGAGGCCCCAAAGCCGCCGACCCGCCCGTGCCTCGGTCTCACCACACCCACGCTGGAAGACATATTGGAACAGAGAGTGGAATGCTGTGCTGGAGGCCATTTCAGACCAGATCAGAATCTCCCCGCTCCTTGTAGATGTTAGCACAGCTGCCACCTTTTGCAGAAGTAGCGGTGAAAATATGTAATGCGAGATTTCAGTTGTAGTCCGTTCCTCTCCTGTCAGATGTGCTGGTTAGGTTACCACTGATGTGCTGTTTTGACATTTTGTCCGTTTTAACCGTATTAACATTCTTTCACTCTGTTTTGTTCATTCGCATCACTTTTCCCCCGTTCTCCCCCTCATTTCCGTCCTGTCTGCCTCTCCAGGGGACACCACACAGAGGATGAGATCCGCTCAATATCCAACCCCTGCGGAATTGGATGCCTATGCTAAAAAGGTTGCCAACAGCCCCCTGACCATCAAGATCTTCCCCAACAGCGTCAAGGTGCCCCAGAGGAACCACGTGCGGCGCACCGTCAACGGGCTGGATACTTCAGGCCAGCGCTACAGCCCCTACCCTCCCTCTCAGGCCAGTGCCAAGACGGGCCTGCTCGCCATCATCAAGGGGCCCCCGCTCAAAGGCATCCTCAAAGACTTTGACGGCAGCAGGACTCGTCTGCATCCCGAGGTCGTCATGAACCCCCCTGCCGGGGGGCACTACCCAGCCGCTTTGGCCAGCACTTTAAACCTCCACCACCCCCCTGCTCAGCAGGGCCTGGTCCCTCATACCCAGGCTCGCCTGCAGACACTCCCCCAGCAGCAAGGCCAAGCCCAGGGCCTCAGGCACCCTCTCTCCATGGGCCAGCACCCGGCAGGCCGGCCCACGTCACAGACTTTGTCCCACCCCTCAGCCCTGGTCCACCCCCAGGGGCCCCCCACTCTCCTGCTTCAGCAGCAGCAGCACCTCCAGCAGCAGCCGCCTCCCAGCCTGCAAGGTGGTCGAAAGCTGCCGGACCCCGAGGCGCCGCCTAACGTGACTGTCTCTACCTCAACCATTCCACTCTCCATGGCCGCCGGCCTGAACCAAGGCCACCAGGCTGATCTGAGCACTATTGTGCTCCAGATCAACCAGCTGTGCCAAGCCCGGGCTCAGGGCGCCGGAGCCACATCCATGTGCGAGGGCCAGATTGCCAACCCCAGCCCCATCAGCCGCAACCTCCTCATCAACGCCTGTTCAAGAGTGTCCATGCACAACAACCCGACCGGGCCCGGCTTCCCCCCACCCAACTGCCTCGTGGGCGCCGCCAACAAGGCTGCGCAACCCCTGCACAACATGGCTGCCATGCACTGTCTGCCCATCTACCGCAATGACATCAAACAGCAGCACCACCAACAGCATCTACAGCAACAGCAGCAGCAGCAGCAGCAGCATCATCATCACCACCACCACCACCAACAGCAGCAGCAACACCACCACCAACAAACACAGCAGCAGCAACGGCAACAACAACAACAACATAATCACCACCAACAGCAGCAGCAGCAGATGCGCTCGTGGAATCAGCAGCAGTTGGCTAATCTCCAGCATATCCAGGAGGGCGGGGGTCATCCCTGCAAGCAGCCACCAGGGGACCTTGGTTTCCCCTGTAAGGGCATGGGCTACCCTCCGGAGCTGTGCGTGGGCCAGCCTTACACTGTCAAGCCCCCCATAGATAAGCCCACGCCCTCGCCACCGGTCAACCACAACGGCATGCCAGGTCCCATGGCCCATTTCACCAATGGCCACTACTTCCAGCCCCACGCTTGGAACAGCATCCTGCCCACGCCCAACAGTGACAGCTCCGGATCTCAGGACCTGGCCATGCCATTCCATGGGGGGTGCCCAGGGGCTAGCACTCCTCTAGACTGTGGCCCCCCTGGGGGGCCCCTTTACAGGCCAGGGACATGCTCCTCCTCCACCTCATCCAGCCAGACTAATCTGATGCAAACGGCAGATTACTTGGGTGGGGACTTCCAGACGCCCTGCTTCCGAGATCAAAATCTGGGGCTGATTGGCAAGATGCACAGGCCTCCCATGAATCGGGTGGGTTCAGAGGTGGGGGAAGGCAGAATCACTCACATTCAGCACCCAGGGTACAGATAAGCTAAGGCCTTGTCTCCACAGCAGTTATTCAGCTAAACACAATTTTCTTTCAGTCTTAAAGGAAACACATGAAATTAAATTAACGGATTAAGTAACGGACAGCTTTAGTTAGAGGAGGATAAATTAATATATTTAATAATCAGTGTAATCCTTTTCCATTCTTTTTTTGTTGTCAATCTTGCAAGTGATCAATTCATTTTGTAAGAACGTGCTTTGAGGAGGCACTTTAGGGAACCTTTTATGTACGTGATTGTCGTCATTCCTGACTTTGTCCACCATCCTACCTGTCAGTGTGCCTGGATCTAAAGGATTCTGAGTTATTTTTACCTCAGAACCTGTCCATTGAGTTTTCTTACTAGCATGAAATATCTCTTTGCAGACATAGGGATGAAAACAGATCCTTCTCAGAAGAATCCAAAAGAAAAACATCCTCGTGAGAATCCTGATGTTCTTACATGATGGCTGCAGGGTTTCTTGGCTCTGACTAGTTTTATCGGACGAGTGGCTAATTTACCTTGTACATTTGCATAGTGACGTCAAGATGAAACAATGTCTTCTTGAAGTCTCACCAGACAAAGAAAGGAGGGCTGGTTCAGGGTAAACCCATCAGTTACTGGACGCAGTAAAAAGACCCAGACGGAGAAGCTCATGGCATGCACATGTACAAAGAGGCTTTGTTCTTTAGAATTGTAACTATTTATTTGTCTAATAGGACAGTTTCTCAATCAGGTCACTGTTCAAGGATTCCTCTATTGTGGAAGTATGTTATCAGGTTGTTTGTACGGAGTATAGACATGGAGATCTAGCAGGGAGAAGAGACGTGGCTGGCGGAGACGGCACATCCTCTTGCTCAAAACGCTACAGTAACTTCAGATGTCTCTCAAAACTGTTTTCACCAATGCCAATGACGTTTGGCAGTGTGATTGTAGAGTTTTTATTTTTGTTTGTATGTGGGAAAGAAAGTAGTTTTTCCTTCTGACGCCTTACATGGCCAAATTCAAATGAACAAGTTTGTACTGCTCTTAGGATGTGCCAATTCATGTTGGTTTCCTTTTCCCATCATTTTCGTAACCAGATAACTATTACTTGAATTATTGAAAATGTTACGTATGGGTTCAAAAGTTGGAATGAAGTGATAAAGTAGAAGTGTTACTAATGTCACTTAGAACTTAACTATGAACCAAATCACAATTTTGGAGAAAAAAATTGAGGTAACTTTTAATATATTAAGTTAAGCGTAATTGCTACTGATTATGATATGAAGTGTGCTTGAAACGACCAAATTGATCACTTGCAAGATCACTTGGAGGTAAACAAAAATGGCTTAAGTTATAGTAAAACAGCAAATGCATTGTTTATTTTATTGTACACTGGCTTACCTACTCTACTACTGTAACTTTAAAGTGTAATGATTGTGTATGAATGTCGACTGCTCGTGTTGAATTTGGTGTGTTAGCGTGTATGCAGGTGTGTGTGTGTGTGTGTGTATGTGTGTTCACAGACGAGTGGGTGTACACACTGACAGCCACATTCTTTTCGCCGCCCTCTCTAACAGCCCTTAAGAAGCCTTAAGTATTTGGTCCTCGGACTTTTCTTTGAAAACAAGCATGTGTAAGTGAACATCCAAAATTGAAATGAAGAGAATGAAGGTGACAAGGACCCAGAGGAACAGCAATTTCTGGTTTTGTATTTTGTCTTTATTTAAATTTGTTTGTTGAATAGAAAAGCAATTCCTTAGATATCTCTTTTAATAAGAAAGCAAAAAGTGGAGTAATATTTTGTCATTATCCTTTTTAGAGCGACAATGTTTAGTTACTGAGCTGTAATAAACATTTTTCCAAGTTTCTAAGCTTCAGTTTGCAATTGTGACTATTTATAATAATTGATTTGCTTGTTATTTAAATCTTTATTTTTCTTTTTTGTTTCCTGTACTATTGCTGTGAAATGGAGGAAGGTCCATAAGTTTTATTTACCTGTCACTGTCTGGCAGAGAAAGAGAGAGAGAGAAAGAGAGAGACTGAGTTCTGCTACTCTTTTTGTAATATTGTAATAAAATAAAGTTATAATTTATGGTCAGAGTAATGTTATTTATTGTATTTAAGAAATGTAGTAATGGTCTGACTAACAAAGAGTTAAGTTTTGGTGACACATTTGTAAAAATCCATCTGCCTATCAGGTTTGTGTTCCAGGTGTATGACTAATTGCTTCTATAGTCCTTTGCTGTCTATTCTACCTAGCAATCAAGTAACTCAACTTCAGTAAAGCACTCCCTCCCATCAGAGACATTAAGGAAGTCTACACAAATGATTCAGGGGAAACACCCGCTGTATGGCGCATTGCTGATTAACCACGACTGCTGGTGTTCAGCGTGGTGATTGCACCCATTTCTATGCGTTTGTACTCCATATCAAGACTGCCAGTGCTAAATGGTGGCAGGAACTAGGGCAGACAAAGCAAGCTGTGAAATCTGCTGGCCTGGCTGGCTGCAGTGGATTTAGTCTGTCTAGCAGTGATGGAAATCTTTGTTGTATAAAGGGCACACAGTGGGAGATAAGATGTCTTGTGTGGGATTGGCAAAAAAGCAGGGGTCAGTGGAGGGACCAGTAGAAAAGACCGTAAATGACTAGTTTACTGTAGAAGCAAGTACACCTTGATTAAAAATTCAGTTACTTTATTCACAGTCAAGTGAATCAGGTGTTTTCAAGTATTGTAATTTTTCAGGAAAAAAGAAAACAGGAAAAACATTGAATTTGAACTCACATCGGTAGACAATTGACATGTCTTACTAATATGTAATTAAACACCTGAAGGTTAACATTTGATTGAGTGTCCTATATGATTAGCTTACTACATTAAGGCACAATTCTGGAATGTAATTAACGAGAAAGTAAAACCGGTACAAAGTAGTCGTCTAAGCCCCTTTTGTGCAGCCTTATACTAAGCAATGGGATGGTCTTGAGCGATTAAGAAGCTGTCCTTAGACAGGACTGGTAGACAGGGGGCTCATCTCCCTGGCCTCCTGGGAGCGTTGCTGATGTCTCGACGATGTGCGCCGCTGACTGAAGTCCCTCCAGAAGCCCTGCAAGTTCTTTCCTGCGTCGCAATGGATGGATTTCAGTTTCCGCTCAGTATCAAAGCAATGTACATTCCACACACGGATTTCAATATAACATCTTGCAGATCTATAAACCAGAACCCGACACATGCAGTGACAACACATCTACTTATTTTGATAACTGTTAATATGTGCGCATGAAATGTATAACGAAACAACACTAAAGATAAAGTGAGACTGAGACTCATGAAATCAGGACTGATTCAAAGTTATTTACAGTGCTGTTAGGGATACTGTGTGTTTAGCACTGCAAATCAGACATGATGTGGTGTTACTGCTGTGTTACTTCCCATACCTTTGGCTGGAGAGCAGTTTGAAGCAGGCAGTGGGACTGTATCACGGCTCCCAGGATCCTCATTGATTATTCCCAGGTTGGTGTTCCATTTGTTCCAGTTGACTTCCTCCACTCTGAAACAACACACGACACATGCTCCAATTACCGACTGCAGGGTGACAGATCAGTCAACTGTCAGAACAGGCCAACCAATGAGGCACCTGTACTTTGCACAATTTTTAATACTAATACACTTTTAGATGTATTACAAAGAGCCAAATCCTTGGAACTTGGTCCATCTGTTTAAACTGGGTTAAGGGGAACCATCTATTTATGATTACACTTAAATAAGCATTTTTTCATTTTATTACATACTATTTTACTAGACTTGACCTCACCTCATCTTTGGGAAATTTCATCTGTCAACATGTTAGTTCTCTCTCAGTATAACCTTGCAGTGCATATTTTGTATCTCAGTGGGCCTTCATGGTCACACGCTAACCTGAAACACTGGCGGCGGTCCTCTTCCCTGCCGGTGCCCAGGTCCATCTCCACCCCAGAACGAAGTCTCCTCCTCAGCCAGAAAGGAACTTTTCTTTCCAGGTCCAAGATGGTGATGGCCCGCTAAAAAGCCCACACAGTTGTGGATTTGTTACCTATGGTCCCGGCAGAACAAGACTACAAGCTAAACGTCGATGCTCACCTGCAGCTTCCAGACGCTGGTGCTGTCTATGGATATTTTCTCCACGGTGCGGCTCATGAGGGCAATGAGCATGTTGAGCAGCAAGATGTAGGTGAGCACGATATAGGAGATGAGGAGGATGTAGAACACCTCCTTGTACTGGTACTGTTCCGTGAACTCCAGGTCACCCATACCAATGGTGAATTTGAACAGCTCCAGGGTGGTGTAGGTGAAATTCTTGTAGGTGGGCTTTTGACAGCCCCCTGCTTCCAACGGGGACAAGGTGGCATAGAAGCCCTCACCAGCACGGCGACCTTTGCCAGTGACATTCCTGACATCGGTATCGCTGCTGTTGTTCACAGGCGGCTCTAACAGCAAAGTCACCACCGCTGGAGGAGCAGATGAGAATGCTGCAACTTCTCGCATGGCTAAAAAACTGTACGCACATTTTAAATTTCTGCGTTTTTACCCATATGTACAAGAGCAACAGTGGTAAATGAGACTTAAGTACCTGCTGAAAACCCAAAGAGGAACACTACGTAGACAAAGAGAAAGCGCAGGATATCACTTATAATCATCTGAAGAAAGAAGAGAAAGACAGTATTGGCATTAGCCAAGTTTATCTGTACGTCGACTGCGTCGTGACACGAGGGTTGGCTGTTACCAAGAGTCGTTTGTCAGGCTAAGGCCCCAGGGGATGACTGGCACATGTGGTTTGTGTGCACTACCTTCTGTATCATTATACTGTAGATGCCCATGTGCCTGTTGCCCCTGGAGAAATAGAGCAGGTTGAGCCAGCTGAGAGCCAGGCACAGGACCAGGAAGCCCAGGTACTCCTCCCTCCCGCTGCAGTACAGAATGGAGGAGGCGAGGAACAAGGATGCCTGCAGAAAACTAACAGCAGAATATTCCTGTGAACCCAGAGACCTCTTACGTAGCATGAAACAAAAACTGCCTACACAGAGATCTGGGCAAAGGAAAAGAAACACATGAGCAGCTGGGCCTAAGATGGTTTTCCAACCCTAGCACTCTTATGATGCATAATAAGTTCTCATATGAGAAGATTAAATACTATGGCTCCTTTTCTATGACTGACTTGTTATAAAGCAGTATATCAAGTACCACTGGCAGTGACAACAGAAGTCTCCATTATATGTCTCTAATTATAGTATCATCACACAAGGTTTCCCACACGACTGTTTTATCAGCATGAAAACTTACAAAAGGATCTCCGAGAAGCCATCAATCAGCAACGTCTGTAACTTTGGCTGTTTCCTTTTCATATCCAGAATCTTGGTAATAACACCAAGAAGAAAAACAAGGATCATACAATTTAGAAAAAGAACGATCTTGAATAGCTGATTTTCTTGTAGTTAACACAGCAAACCACTTGATGCCCCGCACATAACATACCCCTCCAATGAAGAAGTAGATGGATGCCAGCACAATCAGAAGATGACCTGAAAGCCGCAGGTATCCCTCAGTGCTATTGTCCATGGAGTAAGGTGGCTAGCGAAACCGGAAATAAAAAGCTTCAATTTACTTTCTGTCATATAATGTTTTCAGGTGACAGTAATTGAAGTTTTAGAATTGATTTGAGCAACAAGAGTTTAGTATGATTTTTTTCCCCCACTATGATCTCACCTTGCCCTTTCTCCGGTTATAGCCGATGGTAGTGAAGATGGAGAGGTAGAGAACGTAGACAATGAAATTCACCAGAAAGATTCGACCGGCAAACCTTTTCCATTTTTCTTCAAGCAGCCTGTTCAGAGGCTCGACTTGGAGCATCTCATGACGATTCTAAAAGAAGAAAGAAGAGAAGAAAAAGGTTTGTTGATAATTGATCATTTAATATTTTGTGGTTTCACTTCAAACTGTCAAAGATAATGAAAAACAATCTACATAATTACAATCTATAATGTCATTGCAGGTAATAAATCCCATTGCATCTCAAAAATAAATATTCCAAACTTCTGAGCTAATCACAAAAATGTACTTTTTTTCAGAGATGTGCCTGCCTGTAGTTGAGCAGAAAAGCAAGATTGAACTGTACTGTTCAATATAACTGTAGTAACATCATGATACTATTGGTCTATTGTTGTGACTCACAGGTATGTCACTGCCATAGACAATGATCTCTAGAACAGAATTGGTTTCATAGGAGTCCAGAGATTCCAGGTCGTAGAGAGAAGACTGGACAGGTCCATACACCCACTCCGTGAACTTACGGGACAGATGTCTAGTCTGTCTGTCTTGGAATTCCCGCTGCAGCATGTGTTTAAAGAGCTAATGGACACACAGGAATTAGAGAAAATCGTTAATGTGTTAGATGCACTATTTTTACTTATGTTCTTTGTGTGTAATTTGAATCTGGTATGTTTCCCATGATGAGCTGTCTCACCCCTATCTTCCCTGTCTTTGCAGCCAGTTTTACTGGGGTCAGCCCCTGGTTGTTTTTAATGTCTTCCAGTCCCCCCCAATTTGGGTGTAGCCTGGCGGTGCTGGTGAGGATGTGGTCATACATTTTGACGATGAAGTCGGTGTTTTTGCCAGTGTTGTCGGCTACCACTACCAGGGCATGCAACACCGTGTTGCCATGGGAGTCTTTCTCTCGAACATCAACACTGTTGTATTCATTATCCAGAAGAAAGTCCACAGCCTCTGGTTGGTTGGTGCATGCCGCCAGAGATAGAGGCAGCTCACCTGTGGCAAATAATCATAATAGCAAACAAAATGGTTTGTCAATATTACATTATTTAATTCTTAAATAAATTCATACATTAAATATACACACAATTAGTACTATAATTTAAACAATTTACCAAATTCAACATCTAGAATGAACAGATATATTCAAAGGAATTCTGTACACAGTATTCTTTACAGATGTCATTTAAAACAGTTACACAGTCTGATCATTTTTGTTTTCAGCCTTGAGAGCTTTTCACACAGAAAGTAAACGGTTCCAAAAATAATACATTACAAGGCTTTAATTGTGTTCTCAAAGCTACCAGCAGAGGGCAATGATATTCAAACATAACTCACCAAAATAGAAGCTGGGGCCATCATGTGGCTGGAAGAACTTCCCACTGGCTTTGGCATGCACGTTCGCCCCTTTCTTTACCAATAGCTGAACATAATGTAAACTTCTTCTCTCAATCGCAATGTGAAGGGCTACTTGTCCTATTGGATTTACAAAGAAGATACATTATCAATGATTTTCTAGTCATACATTCAGACAAAGACCATCTGGCAAAAAACACATTTAGTGATTTTTTTAAGATTATTACATCCACTGTCCTTCCTACAAACAAATGTTTTACATAGCTCCTGTTTGCAATCATCAATTTGAGGTATCAGTATGGGTTATTCTCACTAAATAAAAGTCTGCATAAAAAAATAGTCTAGCTTTTAAACGTCACCTTTATAATAACTATCTCTATAGGCGGCATTCACAAATTCTTTGATGTCTCCCATCCTCTCTGAGATATCGAGGAGATATTCCACAGTCTTGTTTGTCCCGTCTCTCAGGTTCAGAAGACCTTTCAGCAGTGGTGTTTTACCATAAGACTGATCTGAGGACAGAGTCATTGGTTGTAAATAAAAATTAATCTTTTTTTCTTTTTCTTTTTTTCAACGTTTCATGTGAGTCAAGTTTCATTGTTAATGCAAACAGGAAGTCTTAGAAAATATAGCCAAAGGGTGGATTAGATGTACAGTTTCAGTTAGGTATACTTGTAACTAAATGAATGAAGTGGGCCGTTTATGTATGGTACTACTCACACTCGGTATTGGTGAGTTTTTTCATGGACTGGTGCAGGTACTTATGCAGGCCGTCAAGCTTCATCACGTCCCCAGTAGACACAGCATCAAACAGCCTCTTGATGTCAAATCTGCCAGCTATCTCCTCTTTGGTCGTCGGCACTCCTTTTACTTTCCTACAAAAGAAAGTCTGTTTGAGACCATGAGACAAACGATTGGTAAAGGACACGTACACTAAAAACCTGCTCAATGTAACCATTGCTATGTTTTTGCAGTTTCCTATTGTGTATATTTGGACAACATCTTCTCTAGTCAAATAGCAGCATTCTCAACAGAGGACAGCAATACTGCATCTCTATGTTAGTGTAGTGGGTAATGTCTTTTTAAGAAAACCAAGTCAGTATCTTACTTATCAAAATTAAGATTGAAACTGATTTTGGGCCGGGCTTGCTCTATTTCATCTTGGAATTCTATTGAGTCCATGGGAGGTTTTGGCCCATCCAGGCTGCCCATATTCAGGGCTGACACCAACCGATCCTTCTTCACTGGCTTTTCCTTCTTTCTTCTCTCCTCATTACTCCTGTCATCTGTCTCCAGAAAGAAGCTTGACGTCCCGGGGCTATCAGAGCTGCTCATGTTGACCTTGCAAATCAAATTAATAGATAAACATTGTTGACAAAACATAAACATGCCATATGTATATATATATAGTATAACATCATATCCTATGGATTTTAAAAGTTAAAAATGTATTAAGAACATGTCAACAACACCTCACGTCCTAAATAGAATGTAACACCGAAGGACGTTTGAACTTTATATACTCCAGACATGTGATAGTGACACTCTGAGTGAGAAACAAAGGGCTTATTTACCAGATGTGTCTATAGCAACTGCAACTACTACTGTTTGGCAAAAAGCTTTCTTTAAAAGTTGAGCAAAAATATCAGTTTCTAAACAATAATGACACAAACCTTATTACTTTCCTGTTCCTAAGATGAACACATTAAAATCAATGAATTCTTGGAAAAACGAAGATAGTGTAGGGATGAGACGCTGTGTGTTTTGGTCGTTTCTGCATTCAGACAACAAGAAAGGGGAAGGGGTGACTAAATGGAAACTACAGATTTTTTTTGCTTGTTAGATAAAATTCCAGCACAAGAAATAAGAAAACAGAAGTCCACCTCATTACACAGAAAAGTGATTACAGTGAAACAATGAAAAATTCAAAACTGACTGAAATGAAAAAAACAAATAAGCATATTTTGATTTAATTGTTGTTTGATTTTTTCTAGGTATCATAGGTAACATAATACACCAAGCATGAAGAGTTGTATGTGTGTATGAACAGGAACAAAGATGACGTCAGGTCTGCATGTCTGTCAATTTTGTCAAACACATAATCATTTTATTTTAATCCTGTTATTTCTAACACATTTCCCTCTGCGGCTTGGACCTGCTTATTCTAGCTGTAGGGTCATTGAATTACTGACTCCTTAGTCATAGCAAGAAACATCATCCTAGAGAGAGAACATTTGTTCTCATTGTTTGTTTGTTTTGTAATTTGTTCATTATTGCAAATGCGACACAGACAATAAGCAGTTAGTATTGGGGATGCTGAAGATGCATAGTGTGCGGAGATTGAGACTGTTGAGAGTGCAGGATGCTGAGAGATAACGTGACAGTCTCAGGAGAATATCCGGGCACATTAGTAGAGCTCAGAGAGCTTAAAAGCGTGCCATACCCTTTTCTTATTGACCCTATCTAGTTATTCTGACACGCCAATTGCCTTGTTTTTGTCTAAGAATCAAATGGATTCTTAAAGTCAAACAAGCAGATGGAAGTCATCTACACTGTGGAACTTTCAGTGTGTCCACCATTTTAGACAATATTTGTTATTTCATCATAGGACTGGTTTGCGGCAAAAGATAGGCGGCCACATAAGTATCACATGGTTCAATTTAAATTCAACCCACATAACATTATCCATTACATGGAGATGAAGATTTACCATTCTTGAGCATAAACGAACACAAGCTCACATCTTTAAGCAACAAGAAACTCAATTCAAGCTCTTGTTCAAACACAAACCGGTCAGATTTCAATGCTATATATTAAGTATAATATACTTTACTTACTTGTTTTTTTAAGCAATTCTGTCAGAAACACTCGTCTGTCCTGTTTAGCATGTCTTCTGTGGTTAGACTCTCTCGTCGGAGCTTCCTGTGTGCTGCACTTGGAAACAGCTGCCTCAGTGTCTGTTGGGTAAGGCTGGTTCATAGTGCATCTTGAGCTGAGGTCTTATGACTTGTGGCCAAAAGCCAGCACTGTCTATGAGAGATACTAGTTTGCTGGTGTGCTTCCTGTCCACAATGTCAGCTTATTTAGGTCCTGAGTAAGGATTAGCTTTAATAAAAATACTTATTTTATGAAATTTCTGAGGAATCTGTGGTAATGGAAAAACCTAAAAACAAAACTAATTTAAAGTCAGCTCCTCTGAGAATCGTAACCTTAACGTGGTGGAGGGGTTTTGTGTGACCCTGGGAGCTGTGTTGTCAGAGGCATTAGCCCCTGGTGGGGTCTCCCATGGTAAATTGGTCCCAGGGGAGGGTCCAGACTAATCATGATAAAAAGTAAACCAACGGGCCTGTGGCACCTCCCTCATAAGAGGGAAACCGGGGCTATCCCCTGGAACCAGACATGGGGGAGATGCTCGTCGGAAAGTGTCTGGTGGCCGGGCCTTGACCCACCCCTGGAAGAAACAGCATGGAGCCGCCGCCCTGTGAGCCCATTGCCTGCAGGGATAGACATTGGGGTCAAGTGCAATGCCAATCGGGTGACAGGCATAGGTGGGGACCTAGTCGTGCTGACCCCTGCCATCCTGCTGGTCCTTGGGTTAGTTCTCTGGTGGGAAAGGAACCAAGGACAAAGGATTGATTGAGAAGGTCGCTTCTTTGAAACTGCGATTTGCTGGGCTCAGACTGTTATTTATGCCTATGTATCAAATGGCAGTTCGGAGTATCCGGCTTTCTTGAATTCGCTGGGCGGGGTCCTAGAAAGCATGCCATCTAGTGATTCTATACAGTAGTTCTGCTGGGGGACTCCCATTTGGGTGATGATGGGAGTCTGCAGAGGGGTGATTGGGAGGAATGGCCTGCTTGATCTGAACTAGACTGGTGCTTCGTTGTTGGACTTCTGTGCTAGACATGGATTGTCCATAACGAACACAATGTTCGAGCATAGGGATGTTCATAAAAGTACCTTGTGCCAGATCACCCTAGGCCACAGATCGATGATGGACTTTGTATCATCAGACCTGTGACCGTATTTCTTGGGCACTTTGATAAAGAGAGGAGCCAAGCGGTCAACTGATCACCACCTGGTAGTGAGTTGGATCAGATGGCGAAGAAGGCTACCGGACAGACCCGGAAAATCCAAATGAGTAGTGAGGGAGAATTGGAAACGTCTGGTTGATGTCCCTGTCTGGGAAGATTTTAACTCCCACCTACGTAAGAAATTCTTGTGCATCCCGGGGGAGGCTGGGAACACTGATTTTGAGTGAACCATGTTCAAAGCCACAATTGTAGAAGCGGCTGCAAGGAGTGGTGGTCGGAGGGCTGTTAGTGCCTGTCATGGCGGCAACCAAAGGATACCATCAGACCGCAGAAAGAGGCAATTTGGATGTGGTTGGCCCAGGGGTCTCCTGAACCAGCAGATGGGTGCCGGGCGGTCCAAAGGGCTGCAGTTCTGCAAAGGTTTGGAGAGGCTATGGAAAATGGACTTTCAGATGGCCTCAAGGAAGTTCTGGAAAACCATTAGTTGTCTCAAAAAGGGAAAGCAGTGATTGGCCCAAGCTCTGTTGGCCAGTGGAATAAGCACTTTGAGGACCTTCTTAACCCGCCAACACGTTCTCTGTGGAGGAGAATATTCCTGGCAAATGTCACTGATGTAGTTGGGAAGCTCCTTAGCGGCAAGGTGTTGGGTGTGGATGAGATTTGCCCCTAAATGCTGAAGGCTCTGGTCATTGTCGGGCTGTCTTGGTTGACAAGCCTTTTCAGTTTTGCGTGGAGCTGTGCTCCAATTATCGGGGTATGACACTTCCAAGTCTACCTGAGAAAGCTTATCCAGGGTGTTGGAATGAGGACTCCGATCCATTGTTGAATCTCGGATCCAGGAGGAGGAATGTGGATTCCGTGCTGGTCCTGGAACAATGGACTAACTCTTTACCCTGGCGGGGCTGTTTGGGGGGGGGGGCACAGGAGTTTGTCCATTCAGTCTACATGTGTTTTGTGCACTTGGAGAAAGCCTACGACCGTGTCTCCCGGGAGCGCTGTGAGGGGCACTGCGGGAGTGTGGGGTACCGGGGCCATTGCACGAGCCATTTGGTCCCTATATTAACCGTAATGAGAGTTGTGTCCGTATACTCGGCACAAAGTTAAATATGTTGGACTTTGCCAGGGTCCATTGTTTGTCACATTGTTTTTGATTTTTAGATTTAGATTTTTAAGATCTCTTTAGAATCTCAAGGCGTAGCCGGGGGTGCAGTGTGTCCAGTTTGGGGACCTCAGAATTGCTGCTCTTGTTCTCGCTCCAAGAGCTAAACTTGTATGAAAATAAAACAGTTTATAGGTAATTAACATAATAAATTATGTCAAGTAACAAAATAATTTTATAGAAGGCACCAATTGTTTTTGTCTGTTTTGTTAGACTTGTTCTGGTCAAGTCCAGAACTTGTTACAGAAGCAAAAGACCTGTCAATTTATTTAAATAGAGCAGCTAATGATGAAAGTTGTCAAGCTTTGTGACGTCTGCAGCAAAGTACTTGAGACAACCTGTTAAGGCTAGGGCTCTACCAGTCCTCCATCGTGTTTCCGGCACACTCTCTTCCCTTCAAAAAGAATTAGGCCGATTCTCAAGGACATTACTGTGTTCCAGGATGTTTTAATAGGCTCCTATAAAATAATGATCCCTGTCAAAGTGTCTTTCATTCAGTGTTTAGTAGTGCACCCCAAAAATATATCAGATATGTTTTTCTGAATAGAACTGGCTACTTCATAAATGCATTTGTAAGTTTTCAAATTGACAAAGTTTCATTGCAATGTAATCGTATTTTGCAATAAACATATAATACCCAAGGAATAATTATTTTTACATTCAGCGCTGACATGATACATCAGTATAATGATTTCCAATGCAGGCTCGAGCAAGTCTAATCAGTGCATAGTCTATATTTTAGCTATTCTATTTTAACAAACAAAATGATGGACCTTTCACATAGTCCATCCATCCATTATCAGAACCGCTTATCCTATGCAGAATGACGGGGGGGGCTGGAGCCTATCCCAGCTGACTTTGGGCGAGAGGCAGGGTACACTCTGGACAGATCGCCAGTGCATCGCAGGGCTAACACATAGACATACAATCTCTCACACACACATTCACACCTAC
>JAVQJS010002505.1:0-10429 GCA_036024795.1 Galaxias rostratus | reverse complement strand
GTGTGTGTGTACGTGTTGATGTGTGTGTGTGTGTGTGTGTGTGTGTGTGTGTGTGTGTGTGTGTGTGTGTGTGTGTGTGTTTGTGTGTGTGTGTGTGTGTGTGTGTGTGTGTGTTTGTGTGTGTGTGTGTGTGTGTGTGTGTGTGTGTGACACAATGTCTTTGTATGAATTGTATGTGCACTCAGTGAAGTGTGTGTGGTTGTGCACGTGCGTGTACGTGTTAACTTGGTTAAAGCGGGTGGCAATCAGATTGTGTAGAACGCTGGCTGTCTGGTGTTGAAAGCCATTGTGATTACTCCAGTTTCAGCTAATCACATTTCCCATTGAGTTTGGCGACACACATTACCTACCTGATGTACTAGCTCCCCTAATTGGATAAAGATAATTTGATTTTGCGTCAGCTCTCAAAACCAGTTACCAGAAGTGATTCATGGTAGACCCACAGATGTGTGTTTTTTCCATTTTTCACAGCATCATCAGGTTAAGATGTTTTAATCAACTGAAAACAACTATTTAGAAGGCAGAAATTGGCTTAGATGCAAACAATGTTTTTGAATGTAGGTTCTGCCCATCTCTTTCGATCCCTAATATTGATTTGTATTTTCCATGTGTGTCTGGGTGCTACCTGTGTGCTCTTTTTCTGCAGTCAATCATTGGTGATAATGTATGAACGTGACTGTGTGCTCTCTCCCTGCAGTCAATCAGTGGTGATAATGTATGAACGTGACTGTGTGCTCTCTCCCTGCAGTCGGTCAGTGATGATAATGTATGAACGTGACTGTTTTCTCTCTCCCTGCAGTCAGTGCAAAAGGTGCTGGAGAACCCCAGCAGCTGCGAGGCGTTCAGACGGGCTGGGGGGTTCAGCGGGCTGCTCTCTCTGGTGGGGGACATGGAGGGGGCTCTGGCCGATACTGCACAGGGGCCACTGTGGGGGCCCTTAGGGCGTCGGGGGGTCCTGGACCTCCTCCTCCTCGCCCTCCACACCCTGGCCCTGGCCGTGCACCTCCACCCGGTCAACGCTCACTGCTTCCAGGCCGAGGGCTGCTACGAGAGGCTGGCCGAGGCCCTGCTGCAGCTCGGCTGCTTCCAGCCCGAGGAGGACCAGGAGCCGGGCCAGCGCTTTGCTGACATCCCCCTCCGGAAGGGGGAGAAGCACCTCCCGGGGAGGAGCTTCCACCAGTTCGTGGCCCTAGCCGAGACGCCCTCCTCCCCCTCGCTCTCTGCGGCCGCGGAACCCCCTCTGCCCCTGGTGCTGCGGACGGGCCTCCAGCTGCTCTCCTACCTGGACCAGTTTGCCACGGGCACCTACTGTCCCCCGGAGCTAGCCTTAGAGGGGGAGGTGCAAGGAGAAGGAGGCGGCGGTGAGCCCCGATCGTCTGAGGAGGATCCGGCCGGACGGAACAGGACCGCGGCGCACTCCATCTCCACGGTCTGCTCGGAGAGCAACTACAGGTGGGCCCTGGCCTACAGCGCACACTAGTGGACAAAAACACCACCTTTCTAAAAGTTATTCCTTTTTGATGATGTGTCCGCTGGTGCGTTGCTTCCAGGTTCACCTGCGATCACACTATTCTACATCCTGGTGCTGTCCGAGTGGTGATGACTCTCCTGCCTGCCGTGTTTACCGCCGAGGACCCACGGGTACGGCATCTCACCCGCTCCATCTCCTCTCCTCACGTTGTGTGTCATTCTTCATAACGACCCCCTACACTCTCTCTTCGTCCCCCCGCCTCATATCCTAGTTGTCTCTGGAGGTTCAGCTGTCAGTGGCCAGCCATATCCAGGCCTTGGTGAAGTCTGAGCGTAACCGTCAGATCATGTGTGAGGGGGGCCTGGTGTCCACCCTGCTGGCCCACTGTGGGAGCATGCTGCTGGGGGCAGAGCACCCCCTGCACCTGCCTGTCACCCGCATCCTGGAGAAGCTCTCCTCTCAGGCCATCTCGCACTCAGACCTCAGGTCAGCACGCGCAATATCACTGCGATTTCAAAGAACGCTTCTCTCAGTGTGTATTTGAAAAATATATATAGGGTACAAAGCTAATTCAGTATTCTGTTTTCTAGGAGGTTCATGTGCCTAACTGACCCTCTAATGTGTAACCCTGAAGCAAAGTCCTTCAAGTCTTCAAATCCACCCCGTAGCAATGGTAGGAACAAATGGCCCGGCCTTGCCTGCTCTCCTACCCTGTTTTGCCTGCTGGACATGTGCACTGAGAACACCTTATCCTTGGGTAACATTCACATTGTCTGGCTAAGGTCACGGTTCATTCAACGGGGGTCATCCCAGAGAGTCAGAGTCCAGACGCCCCCCGTCGATCCAGCGCTCCTTCAGCCTGCTGAATACCTCCGTCCCCAGCGGCCCGGCCATGGGCTCCCCGCTGCCCCTCCACCAGATCATCAGCCTGGTCTCCATGACCGCCCCACGCAGCTTCCGACCACATCGCCTCTCCTCCTCCCCGGCCTTTGTCGAGTTTGACATGAGCGAGAGCGGATATGGGTGAGACTTACTTGGGTGCGGGCGAAGTCCGCGTACGGATTATGGCGTTAAGTTGATCTTCCTGTTGTAACTGTGTGTGTGTGTGTGTGGCTGTGGGTGTGTGTGTGTGTGTGTGTGTGCGTGCGTGTGGATGTGGGTAGCTGTCTCTTCCTGCCCTCCCTGGCCACAGTGAAAGGAGTGACCTCTGACTCCATCCCCACTGGAGGGGTTGGCGGAGGTGAGATTCATTTAGGACTTTGGAGCCCACTGGGTGTGCTGCATGCACTGTCATTCAATTAAAGCCGTGGGAATGACTAGCCCCGATGATCCATCCCTCTCCCTGCAGACTGCCGTGGGTTTCCCCCTGCAGCAGGACTGTCCTTTTCCTGCTGGTTCCAGATCAGCCGTGTCAGTGCGGCCCGCGACACCCACCCCGTGCGCCTGCTGTCTGTGGTCCGTCACATGTCCCGCGCAGAGCAGCAGTACGTCTGTCTGTCCGTCTCCTTCTCCTCCAGGGACGGATGTCTGCTCGTCTCCACCGAAGAGGAGGCCTTCACATTCCTGGGTGACGTATTATCACTGAGTTACTAACTGCCTGGAAGGAACTAGGAACTCATTCATGACCAAGAAAATGTATTTAAGAGCACAAAGACGTACCATTCATTTATATTTCCCTAAGCTTTGGAAAGCTTTAGCACATTTGTCCAGACTTGGCTGGAGGCTTGTAGTGGACTGTCTGGTGAAAGAGGTTAACTGTTGTTCTGCCTGAGGACACGATGGAGGGTGTTAACTGTCGTTCTGTTTGAATTCATGGTGAAGGAGGTTAACTGTTGTTCTGTTTGAAGACATGGTGGAGGGTGTTCACTGTTGTTCTGCCTGAAGACATGGGGGAGGGTGCTTACTGTCGTTCTGCCCGTCAGACATGATGGAGCCGGAGGTGAGCACCCCCAGCCCGCTGCCGGCCTCACTGAGGTTCAGGTGCTCCGGTCACCTGGTGCCAGGTCAGTGGCACCACCTGGTCGTGGTCCTGGCCAAGGAGGTGAAGAAAAGCTGCCGTGTGTCGGCCTTCCTCAACAGTAAGCTGGTGGGCTCTGCCAAGGTAATGGGGGAGGGGAGAGGGAAGAGAAGCCATTTAGTCCAGGATTGGATTTATTTGATCAATCTCAACACTTTTACTTGGATCAAGAAACGACGTGGTGATCTTTTGTTTCCTGATAGATGCGCTACATCCAGCCCTTTCCCGGCCAGTACGTTTCCATGGATCCCACGGCAGTGATTGACGTGTGCGCGCTGATCGGCACGCCGTCGCTATGGAAGGAGCACGCGGCGCTGGTGTGGCGGGTGGGCCCCACCTACCTGTTCGAGGAAGTCCTGAGTCCGCAGGCGGTGGAGGCCATTCACGCTCAGGGAACCGCCTACCTGGGCAACTACCTGGCTCTGCGCTCTGCAGGTGTGCAGCCGCGTTCACCAACAGTCCAGTCTTTGGGGTTGAAACTAACATTTGCTGTCTGTTGATGGATTCGGATTAAAACCTCTGATTGGCATCAATTCCGAAAGCTTCCGTTGTTCTGTGTTCTCCGCGCCTGCAGACGGGGAGCCTCTGAGGCTGGTGGCGGAGGAGAGGATCTCGTTTGGGCTGAACCCAGCCGTGGCCAGAATAACCACCGTAGCCGATATCAGAGAAGACTACAATGAGGTAGACTGCCGGCTCATCGCCAAAGAGGTAAGAAGAGCTCAAGGCTGGCCTTGTTAAGCCTCAGTATGGGCATGTATGGAATAGTTTATGATATAAGTATTTCAGTCATGCTCTTTAACTGTTGTGTGCTGTATTGGGATGAGTGGGTGCCATATGGAATGCTTTTGCGATTCCTTTACTATAGTTTAATCTGTTTGACCAATCATGTGTGTTGTCTTAGTTAGGGATCCCGTCTCGAGACAGCTCCACTCCCGTGTTTCTGGCACGGAACATCAGCCAACACCTTAACGGCACTGCCCGCACAATCGGAGCCGCCCTGGTTGGCCATTTTGGTAAACCTTTACGCTCTTCTGAACTCCTCATAAACGTTCCGTGTTGTTTATCGTCGATATCAAGTAAAAAGTCTCCCCGCTGTTCCAGGTGTGCGTACCTTCACTCCAAAGAGTGCCGCTAACGGCTTCCTGTACATTGGCGGCCCCACGGTGCTACTCAGTCTGGTTGCCATGGCGCCCGACGATGCCTCGCTCTATGCGGCCGTGAAGGTCCTCCTATCAGTTCTGGAGACGAGTCCTGCTATTGTGCAAGAGATGACCCGTATCAACGGGTACAAGGTGGGTCAGGGAGGACGCTGAGCCACCGACCGTGGTGTCCTGGATTAGACATGGTACTCTAGCGTTGACGTTATTTCAAGTATATTAAGACCTGTCTTCTCTCGGAAGCTGCTGGCATTCCTGTTGAAGATGAAGAGTGGACTGATCAGTAGCAGAACCTTCCAGCTGGTTCTGTCTCTGTCGGGCTCGGCGGACCCGGGCTCTGGAGCCGCTCGCCTGCAGCACAACATCCCGGCCATCCAGGCCCTGCTCTGTGACCAGGAGGTGAGGTCTCTATCAAAGGCTTATCCTTCATGTGAAGGGCTGCTCTGTGACCAGGAGTTGAGGCCTCTCCCACAGCCTTATCCTTCATGTGAAGGGCTGCTATCTGACCTGGAGGTGAGGCCTCTTCCACTGACTTATCCTTCATGTGAAGGGCTGCTCTGTGACCTGGAGGTGAGGCCTCTTTCACTACATTATCCTTCATGTGAAGGGCTGCTCTGTGACCTGGAAGTGAGGCCTCTCCCACAGCCTTATCCTTCATGCCTATGTGAAGGGCTGCGGTGGAAACAACATGCAAAGAAATAGTTTAATGCAGTAGGGATTATTCTCAGGGATCCAGTCATTTAATGTTTATCTAGGTTATAGGAAATGTAGTTCATTTTCAGTAATCTAGTACTTGGGTCACTGATGTTTGGGTCATGTAGTTTATGTTATGTCTGCGTTTTGGTTGTAGTCTTACTTTACCTGATGGTTTACAGGTGTGGCAGAACGCCTCCGATCACCTGGACCTGTCAGTTCTGAATCACTTTGCTGATATCCTTAAATCATCAAGGTAATATGATGTCACCATCGACATACAAAGAAGAGTAGATATAGTAGGATTGCAATTGTTTTTTACAGAAAAATATCATAAGATAATGATGGAGCTGCCTTTGTTCACATTTGACTGTACATCCATCAGTTTTAATAAGAGTTCTGCCGGTCCACATAATGATGTGTGTGTGTGTGTGTGTGTGTGTGTGTGTGTGTCTACTCAGTGAGGGTGAGGGAGGGAACTTCCAGATCCTCCAAAGACTTGGCCTCCTACCCAAGCTGCTGTTCCTGCTCGCCGACCCCTCAGTGTCCTCCTCAAAGGTCAAGGTCATCACGAGCCTCATCAAACACATGCTGAGGGGACACTTTACCACCTTAGACGTACAGAGGTACTCACACTCAGCTTCATACTACTCTTCATAATACTCATCATCATCATCATATTACTAATCATACTCATCATAGTCATCATCTTCATATTACGCAGCATCCCGCTCATCATACTACTCTTCATAATACTCATCATCATACTCACCGTCGTCATACTCGTACTCTTCGTCATCATACTCATCATTACTATTATAATGTTAACTATTGTATTGTTATACTACTGATAGAATGTTTATGAAAAGTTTTTTTGATCCCATTCTCTTTGTTCAGGGTTGGACTGTTCCTTGTGTACACCCTACCTCCCACTTGTTCTGCCGAAAGCTCTACTCTCTGTGACAACTCCTACCAGGAAGATCCACCAGGTAAACCCAACCTCCACAAACTACTGTTGCCTGTGTCTGCTCTCCTGCTGAGGGTGTGGTGACCTAGACCTTCTGGTGTCTGTTGTGTCCTCCAGCTGCGACTCCGGGCCCTGCGGCTCCGACCTCCGGACCTGAGGACCCTTCCACTGGTCCTCCAGCTCTGACCGATTGTGCTGCTGAAATTACCCATGGGCCTGTCAGTCTAACGTGGATCAGGAACCAGCTGCTGCTGTCTCTTTGGGAGCTCCTCAGCCAGAGAAGACCACTTACAACAGAGTGAGTGATCAGATGTGTTTTTAAAGTTGCACTTGCAATGCACTTTTCTAGGCGATTAGATCAGGGATACCTTTTTTTATCAGTTCAATTTGTGAATGAGATGTTCTTCTCATTTTGAACGCAGTACTTGTTGGTCACTTTGGACAAGTGTCTGCTAGATCACTGTGCTGTTATGAAGCTTTTTTTTTTGCCATTCTAACCGGTTTGTTTGTATGGTGTTGTACTGCCTCGGTGTTCCCTCTAGTCAGCAGAAGATCCTCTTCAATACTCTGGGCAGCGACTGGTTCCTCCTTTTCCTCCAGCCTCACCTGCATCCGTCCACCGTATCTCTGGGGCTCCTCCTACTCACCCACTTCCTGGCCAATCCTAGCCAGCAAAGCCACTTCAGAGAGGGCGTGTCTCCAGGGACCCTGATGGAGAGCGTGGAGGAGCCTCTCGTTCTCATGGGTACACAGCGTCTGGAGAATGGAGATGCATTTCAGTCTGTGATCGTTCAAAATTCTCAACTTTTCATCGACGTTTCCGTCGCCCCACAGATAACCTGCGGGCCCACAGTTGTTCCTCTGAGTGTGTGAGTGTGACGGGCCCAGGCTTTGAGGTGTTGGAGAGGCTGCTGGCTCAACAGGCCCACCTGCCCGAGGTGTACGGGGCACTGGCAGTCCTGCTGCTGGGGAAGAAGGGCACTCACACACCTGAGGAAAAGGTACTGAGCTATCCATTTATTTAGTGGATTTAGTGGAACTGTCCATTTATTTTGTATTCCTTGATGAGTAAATATGGTCGAGTGGATTGACTCTCTGTTCTGTCTATAGATGAAACTGGATGAGGTGTTCCAGGCTCTAATAGACGACAGAGGTGAAGCTCTCTCTCTGCTCTGTCCTGAGGCGGCCTCCATTCTGTTAGAGCTGGTGAAAGGCATCATCACTCAGGTTAGACGCTCTTCGGTTTGGATTCTGAATTATTTCAAAGAGGTTGCACGTTGAACATTATATTCTCGATGTATTTATTAATCTCTTTTCTTTTTTATTAGTATAATTCTTCCGTGAAGCGATTGTCGGGCGCTGATGCATCGTGGGAGCTGCAGTTCCCGGGGAGCGTGATGCAGTTCCTGTGCCTCCTCCACAGTCTTCAAGCTCGAGACCCACTGTGGGTTTCCCCTGAGTTCCTGTCCACACTCGCCAGCGTTGTGTACCCCCAGGACTGCCCTGAGGTGTGTAGGTGTGTGTGTGTGAGAGAGAGAGAGAGACCTACAGTGTGATCTGACCTGACATGATGTTTTAAACAATATTGTACAGAGCTGCCCAAACCATGGATTGCTTTTTGTGTCCTCAGAAAGGGGTTGAGGTCAGGGAGGTCGAAGTCAAGGCAACGGATGATGAGGTGTCACTCGGGTGTCACCCTGCTAGGAAGCAAGTGTGCGACTTCATCCGTATTCTGTTGATGGACAGCCTCCTCAACGTCCCTGCCAGAGAGAACACACACCCATTCCTCCTTCTGCTGGAGGTGAACACAACCGAACCTTAACCCTAACCCTAACACACCCTTTCCATGTTCTACTGGAGGTGAACACAACCGAACCTTAACCTCTAACCTTAGCACACCCTTTGCATCTTCTGCTGGAGGTGAACACAATCGCAACCCCAGAAACAAACACACTCAGACACATTTACACCTGTGTGTGTGTGGGCAAAATAATGCATTTTATCATTGCACGTGTATTATTTTAATGTCAGTGCAGGTTGTAGATCACAAAATTACATTGTAAAACATACACTTGATGTGAAATAATATCTAAGTTAAGTGATTCTTGTTTGAACAATGTATTTTGTTCTATAAACAGCTTGCTCAGTTCTCCTGTCTCCCCAGAAGGTGCCACTCTTTGCTCAGTTATTAGGCAGGGAGCCAATGCCATATTAACTATTCACCGCTAGGCCGGAGAGGAGGCCCCCAGTCGCCCCAGCGACAGGGGCCAGACAGGGAGACCTCTAGAGACGTACCCACGGTCCTCAGCTAACCCAGCCTTACCATGTGTCCATCCAGTATTCCCCAGAGAACAGCTCCCTGGAGCAGCAGCAGAGCTTCCAGACGGAGCTGCTGGAGTTCCTCATGGACATCGTTCACATGACCAGTCACCAGGAGGGCAGCAACACCCACCTCAACGCTCAAGGTGAGAGTCGGCGTTCCGGCGCACGCCCTGCTCCGACAGTGTTTTGGCGGGGAGGGTCCTCCTCATCCCTCCTCCTCATCCTCATCCCTCCGTCTCAACCCTTCCCTGCTCGTTCTGTCATTCCAAGACTCAAAGGGCAGAAAGCCCGAGGGACAGATGTCGACGCTGATGGATAACTCCGCCTTCTTCAGTAAGACGTTGCTGCGTAAACTGTACACGGGCCTGCTCCTGGTGGAGCCGGAGACCCTGCTCAACTTCCTGGCTGACCAGATAGCGGTGGTGAGAAACCTGCAGACGTGACACAAATAAGGACACATGCGTGCACAAACAAATCGGGTTTTATATGTTTGTCTTGTTCTTTGTCTTTCCTCAGGCTATGGAGAAGGGCCAGTCCCAGAGAGAGACTACCGTAACAGCCCTGTACGCCTGCTCCAACAAATCCATGCTCTACTTCCTCTCCCGTCCTCGAAGCGTGCCGGAGGAACAGGAAGTGGTCACCGGATCACTCCGGGTCTTCCTAGAGCGCTGGGACATTGTCATGGCAACCTACAATGCCAATATCACTTTTGTGACGTGCTTCTTGCACTGTTTACTGCTGATTCGGTCTGGCAGGTAAGGTGTATAACACACACCTGTGTATAAGAAGAACAACAAAGATTACACCGTCATAAACGTCATACACACTCGCACACACAGACCCTCACACACCCTTATCCCGGTCCGTGTGCTGATGTGTGTGCAGCTATCCCGAAGGGTTCGGGTGTGAGATGCAGACGGAGCAGAGCAGCACCAGGAGGCTCCTCTCCCACCTGCTCCCTCGCAAGACCAGCCGAGCCCACTCTCCCTCCCTGAGCCAGGGCGCTGACGCCACCACAGGTACCGCGCTGTGTGTGTGTGCGCGTGCGTGCGTGCGTGCGCGTGCGTGTGCGTGCGTGCGTCTCCTAGTGCCCGCTAACGGTCTAATAGAGAGGAAACCTGTCTGATCCGTGTGTGTGTGTGTGCAGCGGGAGAGAGCGAGTTGATGACCCTGGTGGAGGCGTGCTGGTCCAAGGTAATGACGGAGAGACGCCAGAGCCTGGAGGACACCTATAAGATCGAGCTGTCAGCCAAGCAGACGGGACACGGAGGGCCAGTGAGCATGAGCGACATCAGTCCTCTGTGGGAGGAGACGGCACACAAAGCCTGGCAGTCCTTCACAGGTCCTCTGCAGACCGCTTACATTGTCACACTCTGGGACTCTTTCCTAACGTCGTCACACGCTGAAAGTTTTTCTAACATTGTTACACACTGAAAGTCTTTCTTACATTGTTACACTCTGGAAGTCTTTCTTACATTGTCACATTCTGCAACTCTTTCTCAACGTCGTCACACGCTGAAAGTCTTTCTTACATTGTTACACACTGGAAGTCTTTCTAAGATTGTTACACTTTGGAACTCTTTCTTACATGATTACGTTTTTTAACATTGTTGCACCGTGAAACTCTTCTTCTTCTTTTTTTTTATAGCATTCTGAAACACTTCCTTCTAAGACAAACATCCAGGGTTTTTCTGAATAAACATTAATGTCCGTCAAACGGCTTGTTTTATAACTTGTGCCACATTTGACTTTTGACCACTGAAAAGTAGAAGGCAATCCCACACCAATTACACCTGTTGCTG
>JAVQJS010002503.1:5000-11919 GCA_036024795.1 Galaxias rostratus | reverse complement strand
ACGCAGCTCTCCCACAAAAACACACACATGAAAGGAAGCAAACACCCACCCACACACACTCAGACACACACACACACACACACACACACACACACACACACAGAGACATGCATACGGCTGTTCATATTCTCGTGAATGCACAAACTCAAACATAAATTCAAATAAAGCACACAGAGAAAAAAACACTTCAACTCTTGCCTCCATCACATCCACAAACACAGGTCCTTACACATCCACTTACGCACACACACACACACACACACACACACACACACACACACACACTTCACCATTTTCAAATTATTCTGTTGCGCTTCTTTGCCAAGCCTGTCGGTTCTGTCATCTTGACAAAGAGAGCTTAGTCAAAGGGGCATATGCCCAGGTGTAGATCACGGCTAATTGCTGTTAATTACCGCTGTTAATAGCCCCCGTCCCTGTTTGAAGGTGAGGAATAGAAGGAGGCTGGATGGAGGTTAGCTAGCTAATAGCCCCCGTCCCTTTTTGAAGGTGAGGAGTAGGAGGAGGCTGGATGGAGTTTTGAGGTTAGCTAGCTAATAGCCCCAATCCCTGTTTGAAGGTGAAGGGTAGGATTCTGGATGGAGCTTTCAAGGCTTTCTAGATATTAGCCCCATTCCCAGTTTGAAGGTGAGTAATGGAAAGCTTGCTGGATTTAATATGAAGGTTAGCTAACTAATAGCCCCACTCCCAGTTTGAATGCATGGAGAAGGAAGAGCCATGGTGATAGGCAGAGACAGTAGTATTGGCTTGTCATGCTGGGAAGTTGCCAGGTTGTGACCTGTCGTGTCCAGGTGAGGTTGCCATGTCAGGCTGGAATGTCAAGGTGAGGTCGGCACGTCTGGTTGGGATGTTCAGGTGAGGTTGTCAGGTTTAGGCCTTGTGATATAGCAGAAACATTGACATGCCAGGCCGGAATGTCAAGGTGATGTTGCCACGTCAGGCTGGAAGATGAGGTCGCCATGTCTGATCGGTATGTTGGGACGAGGCTGCCAGGTCAGAGGCCTGCGATGTCGGGGCGCCTCTGCCATGTTGCGGCCTAAGATGCACACTTTAAAAAGAGGGATTATTTGGAGAGAGGTGGGAGAGAGGAACGGAGGGGACAAGGTAATCCTCCCTGTCTGACGCTCACAGGGGGAGTGGAGATGTGATTTACTACGGCGGCGATGATGGGTCCAGATAACTGGGGGACTGGGGGAGGAGGGGGGAGGGTGGGATGGGAAGGAAGGAGTGGGAGGCCGAAGGAGAAGGGAGAAAGGAGGGGGTGGAGAGATATATGTAGGGGAGGTCAGACACAAGGTCTTAAGCAATAAGCCCCTTGTGACCCCACGGTTTCCAGGTGACAGGAAGATATATCACAGGGTCACAGGAAATAGGAGGAAAGATCACATGGTCACAGGAAATAGGAGGAAAGATCACATGGTTACAGGAAACATGAAGACACTGTCGAACTCAAGTTAGGATACTACCGCAACCACTTGTGGACCTCCACATTAAAATACAGACAGAGGAGATCAGACAGCACACCTAACCGAGTTTACAACCTGAACCATTTGTGGACCTACACATAGAAAAAAAAGAAACAGAAGGTCCAGATATAAAAACACATAGGCGGAATTCCTAGATAAAGACACAGAGACTGAAAATCGAAATACAGCCTCACAGAAACTGAAGATGTAGATACCGACACAGAGGTGGAAGATCATAACACAGAAACATCAGATCTAGAAACACAGAAACAGAAGAAACAGAACGTCACACCAATTACGTTGCCTCAATTTGGGGAAGCAGGGTGCGTTCAAAGAGAGCAGGCAATGGTTGACTGTAACTCAGCATTCAGGCAGTTTTCCCGTGGGACACAAACTCAGGATTACACACCAGTTATCCAGTGGGAAATAAATTTGGGATTACACACCAGTTCTCCTCTGGGACTCAAACTTGGGATGACACACCAGTTCTCCAGTGGCTCTGTGAGACACGCTCCATTATGAAAACATCCTACAGTTCTTATCAATGGGACCGCATAAGTGTATTTTCCAGCAGATATCCAGTGGGACATGGAAGGAGATGAGCCATCGCTCAATAATGGATAGAAACTCAATAATTATCCAGACCAGTCAGAAACATCACATGAGCTTCTGAGAACATATCCATTCTGTGAAGTGTCAGAGAGAAAGTATGGGCAAGCAGCAACGTACACGATTACTAAGGGCCGACGTGACTCCATAACCTTGCCTTATCTTCATGTCCTTTTTTATAAACGAGCTAATTGAGTTTAGGGAAAGAATTCCACCTCCTTCCTGACGGTTATAAGCCCCACATCCACCACCGAGACAACTTAAGCTGTGGGGACAGGATTCGGGAATCCATTCAACATTCCAGGCCGGAAACTCCCCGCGCATTCGACTGTGTGTAGGTAACCTCCTCCTCCCCTTTAAAGTTAATCCTGTTTTCATTCATTCATTTGTATTCATGAGAGACTACAGAGAGAAGGATACGTAACACGGAGAGATGGCAACGGACAAAGACATCTTTGCGGCAAAAAATACAAAAACGAATGAATAGTATATGCACATACTTATTATGCATGTGATTATTTTAGTTTTTTTTTATTCAAAACACAAAGGCTTGGTTTTTCACGGCCTGTGGATTCTCTTTGACTCTTTCTCTCTCTATCTCTCTTTCTTTTCCCTCTGTTTTATCGCTGTATATGTGAGTGTGCATGTGTGTGCGTGTGCGTGTGTTTATTTTTTATTCCGTCGGCGTGAGTGTGTGTGTGTGTGTGTGTGTGTATGTGTGTGAGCGCAGGGGGCTCTTCAAGGACAGTGGAGGGCAGTGGTGGAGCTGAGGCCAATCCACAACCTTAACAGACTCCTGGGTGCTCCTGATCATCCCATTAGTGTCAAATAACAAGAGCCTCGTGCTCCCCCCCTCCCATGCGACCCAAATCAAAGGCCAGCCCCCCCCCCCCCCCCTTGGGTTGCTTGGTTTTCAAACATCTCACTTGGGCGAGTGCGGGGATCAAGAGCTCTGCTAATGAGTCAATGGCTGGGCCCTTTAGTGCTGGGAGTGCCAACGGGGCTTTGACCTTCATTGTGTAAGGGGATGCATTTAAAGTGTAAAGACTGAGGGGGGGTTATAGAGAAGATAGGCCACACCCTAATTCAGCTGACGCTATGCTGGACTAACGGCCCCGTAGTTAGAATACATTGAGAGCGCGTGAGGCCGGGGGGATTCAACACGTGCGACAGTGGATGTGCGTGTGCCTGATGGGAAACATTAGGTAAGTTAGTTTGTTGTCGACCACATTTCATTGGCGGGATCCCGTGTTGGATGTTTAAGCCCGTGAGTGAATGCAGATCCAATGGCATGAACATTTTCTCTAGAGTTAGCGTTGGCGCTTACTTTAATTCAGTGCTTTTCAACATACGGCGCTTTACATATCAAATGTATTATCATTTTTTCTTTTTTTTCCTAAGTGGAAGACGGTCGTACTTCCAACCCCACTGACCCGTCCACATGGAACGGCGTCGGAAAAGGCCGTGACAGGGAAAGAGCCCGTCGCGGCGTCTGAGGCGCTCCGTATCCGCGCCTTTACCAGCGACTCCAAACACTCGGCCATCTGCCAAAGGCACCTTCTGTGTGTTCTCCGGCTCAAAGCGTGCGGCGGGCCTGCCCGCTCCCCGTCTGGTCGGTGGGAGATAGGGGGAGCGCCGCGCCGCTTAGCGAGGGCTCCTTTCAAAGCCGCCGCCTCCACGCCCAAAGGCCACCGGCGGAGGCCGCGCGGCGGAATGCCATTTCAGAGCTTTATTGGGTGATTTTCTCCCCGTCAACAGCCCTTCACCAGACGTTTCCAGAAATAAACACACAACGTGAGTGACGGAAAGACACAAGGACGCTGTCCACCGCTTGTTACCCTGCTGGGCGAGGTCCTCTCCTTTGACGTGATGCTAATGTGTGTGCAGAGCGCTCTGACATTTCTATTGGACAAAGCGGGTTCCGAAGAGGTGAGGCTTTGTGGAGGAAGATGACCTGTGGTAATGTATCCAGTGTGAGGCTGTTTGCCTGTGGAAAACCCATGGTGCGGCGTCGACGTTCCGCCTGGGTTGTAAACCTCGTGCTAATGGACGAGGGGTGAGGAGAGCGTTGTTTGTTTTCTCCCGGGGGTGGCTCTGTGGGGCGGTGCTAATGCGGAAAGGGCGTTGGAGGCGAGGGCGTTTTTTCTCCCTGCTGCCGTCCGTCGATCGCGTTGGCTCACATCTCTGCACGGACAGAGGACGTGGCCCTCACCGACAGCCAGCATGATAGTCCACCCTGAAAGCAATGACAACAACAACAACAACAACAACATTAGCCTGTGGGTTGCACTGACACACACACACACACACACACACACACACACTCACTCACACACAAAAACACACACACATTATATATATCTTTCATGTTTGCACGGATTTATCTTCTTAAAAATGTTCCAGTGCCTCCACAGATTCACTTACACATGACACAAATACACATATACATACACACACACAGACACACACACACACACACACACACACATAGGCAGGCACACACACACACATACACGCGTGCACTCCAACATAGTCAGGCATGCACAGCCTCAGCCATTGCCCCGGCCCCACACCTACTCATGGAGGCTGTCACGTTGTGTCAGTGGTGTCTGGCTCAGCCTGCCACAGTCAAGTCTGCTTAAAGAGGCTTCTCTGAGGTGTTGACGCTCAAAGACACACGCTAGGCCTCCTTCCTCCTCCTCCTCCTCCTCTTCTCCCTCCTCAACTGCTTCAGTCACACACCATCATGCAGGCTGTGCTGTCTGTTGGCTACGCGGAGGAAGTAGAAAAGACAATGTTGTTCTTGCGAATGGATGTCAAAACGACACACGCTAAAACGGCAAAGTGATTTTGTACACCTAGAGTGACCACCATGACCTTCAGAAATGCAAAAAACAACCACAGACTCCTTATGAAGATGTAAATATGTCTGTGTGTGTGTGAGTGTGTGTGTGTGTGTGCGTATGTGTGAACCTGTGAGAACCATTTTGTTGTGATTTTAGAGTTTTGTTGTTTGTTTACACACACGGTTGATGTTTTCCCTGCGTGCTGTGGCCTCGATGTCATTGGCGGAGTAAACAACATTAGCATCCCGAGCCCAACCCCGTTCACTTTCTCTTTCATCTACGCTCTGCAGGAAATCAGGCTCAAAAGCGGTGGCAATGTTTCTTTGTCTGTTTGGTGACTTGGGTGTGTTCTCTGCACGACTCAAATGGGCACGTCTCCTTTTCATTCTAGTCAGTGTGATTTTTGGACCTCCTCCCTGGTCACTGTAGAAGGCGGAGTAGAACTGACTAGACTCCTGCAAAAGAGAGTGTGGAGATGAGACATAAGGTGTCTCCTGTTCATTCTAGTCAGTGTGGTTTTAGGACTTCATCCCTGGTCACTGTAGAAGGCAGAGTTGAACTGACGAGACTCATCTATAAAAGTGAGTGTGATTACTTGACTTAAGGGCCCCGTCGGGCAGCTTCAGCGAAACCGACTCTCCCACACACACACACACACACACGTACACACACACACACACACACACACACACACTGACTCCCTCAAACACTCCTCCTTACATCTTCTCTCCTCTCCCTCCTTTTGTTCTCTTCTTTCTCGCCCACTCACCCTTTCTTCTCCTCTGTCCCCGTCACTCACTGCCTCTATCGCTCTCTGGCGCTTCATCCCTCTGCCTGCTCCCTTTGCTGACTCCCCCTTTCCCCGTGCCCCTCCCTTTCTCTCTAACACACTCTCTCTCTGTCTCCCCTTCTCTTATTAATTCCATTTGTCTCTCTCTCGTCCCCCTCAAATGCTGTTTTCTGACTATCTCGCCTTCTTTCCCTGTCTCCCTCTGCTCTACTCTCTCCCCAGTCTCTCTCTCGCCGTCTCTCTCTCTCTCTCTCCCTCCCTCTCTCTCTTTTTTCTCTCTCTCACACGCCCCTACTACCCCTACAACCCTTACTACCCCTCTTTCCTCTCTTCTTTCCCTCTCGCTCTCTCTGTCTCTCTCTCCCCACTCCCTCTCTCCGCCACTCCCCTCCCTCTGTCCCCCGTCAGTGGGTTAATGCACTAACATTGGTATTCCTGTGCAGAGCAGGGGAGTGGAGATGTGATCTGCGTTAGGTCAGCTCTGCCATCCTTTCATCCTCCCCGCTTTGAACAGATAAAGACACTCTAATTGCATTTGCATAATCACACTGAGACAAAGTCGCTCACACACACACACACACACACACACACACACACTCACACACACACACACTTGCACACACACACATACACACACACGCGCGCACACAAACACACACACAGACACACACACGCACACACGGCGATGGCACATTGGTATATGGAGGTAGAGATACACACTACCTACACACACAAGACAAAGCCCATGCACACACACACACACGCACACACACACACACACACACACTTGCACAGACACACACACAAGCAGGCTGACAAACTCCCCGTCTGAAATGCACTGCTCTCGACTTCCCTCCTAAATGAAGTGGAGCGCTTCTCAGTGTTTTGATAAACCAGCGCTGGCCGGACTCCCCCTAATGGCCACATTAATCACTGCGAGGCCCTCCAGTCAGCCAACGGCCCGCTGAGCCCTCCCGGCCCCCCTGTCCCCCCGTCCCCCTGGCACGGGAACACCCCCGCCACACCCCGCCTCGGCCCAGTCCCGGGTAGGAGACATGTATAGTTACCCGCTAGAGAAACAAGCAGCCTTCTTAATCCGACATGGCGCTCAGAATTCCAGGACACTGCTCCCCTCACGGGTTAGAGTCAGGGTAAGAGGCAGCATGGAGAGAGGAGGTGGGGTGGGGGGG
>JAVQJS010002503.1:0-2500 GCA_036024795.1 Galaxias rostratus | reverse complement strand
GCTCGCCACCCACGGACTTCACCAGTGTGTTCAAATGAGTTTGATTTTGTTTTTTGAGTATGTTAAAGACCAGAGCCTTTTTCTCTCCCGTCTCGTTTTTCTCGGTGAACATTCCGACAGTTTGGAGACACATTTCCGCTCAACTTGACTTGTATGTGATCCGTTGTTTCCACCGCGATATGAATGCATACAGCTGTGCCTGCATGCGTAACTTCCAACTCCATCTTCCTCATCCTCCTCAGCCTCCCGTGCCGTGACTCCCGCCCAGACCGGCACCAGTGCGTCGGCAAAGCGCTCCTCACAAAAGCGCCGAGCTCCAGTCCCCTCCTCTTCCTCACAGAAACCCAGAGCGCTGATCTCTCACTCTTTTCACCAGCATGTCCTGTTCTCCTCCTCCTCCTCCTCCCCCTCCTCCCCCTCACTTTCACACGTACAGCCAGTGTGTGCAGCGATGACTCAGGGATGATGACTAGACTGTGGCGGTCGTAGCTGAAGCGATGAATGGAGCCGGAGTGGAGGAGCATCATTTAGCAGAGCTTCCTGCTCCACCTCCCCCCCATTTCCCACCCCCCGGTCGGCCTGGAGACACAGGCCCAGGGGAGGGGAGACGCGGCGCTGGGGGCGGGGTTGCACCTCCCCTGGCTTTGTGAAGGAAAGAACATCTCTGATGAGACAGTGGAGACAGGTGGAAGTGTGTGTGTGTGTGTGTGTGTGTGTGTGTGTGTGTGTGTGTGTGTGTGTGTGTGTGTGTGTGTGTGTGTGTGGTTCAGCAGATGTGGATTTGGGTCGGGTTTGGTCCACCACGTGTCCTCCGACACGGTGATGCACACCTTGTCCTCACATCAACATCCTGTTCCTGGGCCCTCACAGGAGGGAAGCAGATGATGAACAGGAACAAGCCCACGAGCAGCACGCCTGGATTTAAGGGACACGAATTGGGAAAAGTTTTTTATCTTAAAGCATTTCTTTTAATACCTCGACAATTTTGTTTGTGTGCTTGTGTGTTTAGCTGACTAGGATGCCCACATGGTTACATGCTGTTCCCTCACTGTGCAGACGATGCCCCCTTCAACGGCTCAATAACCCTTCACACCAGCCTTCACATGCTCGCCTCGCTGATGCACACACACACTCACACACACACTCACACACGCGCGCAAACACACGCTCCTGCTCTCTGGATGTCAAGCCAATTATGCTGTGTGAAGACCTTGACTGGTGCGAGAGCCTTTTGAGATGTGTAAGGCAGGCCCATTGATGATGGACTGTACATACAGCAATGGGTGTTGCTGTGTAAATGTTCATTGTCTCATTATATGAGAGCTTTGGAATGGCTGTGCAACACATAGACAGAGGACAGCCAGATAAGTAGGAAGGCAGGCAGGCAGACAAGAAGGCAGGCAGGGAGGCAGGCAGGCAGGCAGGCAGACAGACTGTAGACAGACGATGGGAGATCATGGAGGGTTAAACATGTACCTGACCTCAATGCAGTCTATGGAGAACTGAACATTTACCTGGCATCCGTGGTCTACTGAGAATTGACCATTTACCTGACTTCAGTGGAGTCTGTGGGGGATTGAACATGTACCTGACCTCAATGGAATGTATGGCTCTGGTTGACTAAAGGTTTGTGTGCAACAAGACCTTCGCAAACCTCACACCATCAGGGAGAAAACCTCCTCAGGTGACTCACCAACGAGGTGCAGAGGGATGGCCTTGTTCATTTTTCTGGTATGGATTATATTTCTGGTATGGATATATTGGCTCAGTACTACGTAGTTGTGGCCTGCCATGTCATAAGAATTTCTTTGATCTGAACGATTCTGTATTATACTGTGCACTTGACAAATAAAAACACTTGAACTTTGAACAAGGGTCCGTTTCAGCACACCGTGACCATTCAGCACGTTTGACTCGATGCTTAGGAAACCGCCACAATGATTCTCTTAAGAATGACGTGATGCACTCGGACTTCAATGGAGAACCGGGTCTGAAGATGCACTCGGCATCAATGGGGAACGCGGAGGTCTGAAGGTGTGGTGAACTATGGCAGCGTTTCCAAAGAGATGAGGAGCGATGACACCCCTCGAAGGAGTCTGACGGAGGGAGGGAAGAGTCCACTCCGAAGGTGTCTGAGGAGAGAGAGGAGGAGAGGAGAGCTGATTCCGCAGATGCATGCAGATGTCAGGGAGGTTAAAGTCAAGTACTCATCTGAAGACAACATTAACAAAGACACTTACACACACGCTAAACTGAATCCAAATGCTCACTTACACTCTCTCTCTTCCTCACACACACACACACACAAGCACGCACACCTCCTTTGTGGCGCTGTAAATAATGGAGTGCTGTGAGCTTGTGGCCTGTGATGTATTAGATAGGCCTGTCGTTGTGAGAGACAGCTTATGTTACGACGGCGGGTAGGGGGGACCAGGGGGGGGGGGGGTTGGGGAGAGGCAGGAGGGGGGGGGGGGGGGGGGAGGTATTGATGCCCGCCCAA
>JAVQJS010002471.1:0-10392 GCA_036024795.1 Galaxias rostratus | reverse complement strand
CTTTTTTCTCTCTCTCTCTCTCTCTCTCTCTCTCTCTCTCTCTCTCTCTCTCTCTCTCTCTCTCTCTCTCTCTCTCCTTTGCTCTCTAAATCGTTTCACACTCCAGCCCCTATTCCCCTTGCCATTTTTCCCTGTCCCCCCTTGTTTTCCCTCTTCCTCTCTCCTGTTCTCTGTCTCCCTTCCTCCTCTTTACCACCCACCTCTATCATTCTTTAACTCCCTCTCTGTCCCTTTCTTCCTCCCTTCTCTGCCTTCCCCTTCCTTTCCCCCTGTCTCTGTCTCGCTCTCTTTTTCTCCTCTCGCGGTGATGCGTCACTGGCTTGCCCCCATGAAACAAGTCAATTTTCTGCCAGCTCGGCGGGCGAATAAATCTCCGTGGCTCTGCTCGGAGCACAGGGGATATTTATCGAAGTGGAGTGTGTCCTCCTCGGCTGAACGCGAGTGATTTCTCGTCTAAGACCCCCTCGCACAGGGAGAGAAAGGGGAGAGCGAGAACGTTTGGGGGGAGAGAGAGAGAGAGAGAGAAAGAGAGAAAAAGAGGAAGAGAGAGATAGAGAGAGAGAGAGGGAGAGAGAGAGAAAGAGACAGGAAGGAGAAAAGGAGAACTTTTGTGATCCAACTAGAGAGAGAGAACGGGGCAAGGGGGGCACCCAAAATAGTGCCAGAGACACGAAGAGGTAGCAAAGGAGGGAAAAGACGGCGGAGGGAAGGGAGGAGGAGCAGTGATTGACGGGGAGAGAACTCAAACCAGCAGGCAGCGGGAGAGGGCAGAGCGGGCGACGAGGAGCGACGAGGAGCTGCCTCCGTAAAGCAGGGTGGCTGCGGGCTGAGGGAGGCGGGGGCATTAGTTGGACCTGCTCTGCCTTAAACGGCAGGAGGAAACACAGATCTGGATGAATGGCAGCCTTCCTCCTTAGGGCCAAACTCATCTGTTTGACAGAAGGCAAGAGGGAGGTTATTCTGGTCGCCTGTGAACAATTGCAGAGAGTCAGAGCTGGGAGAGAGAGCAGGGATAGAGAGGAGGGGAGGGAGAGAAAAGTTATTACCACTAGGCTGTGGTATTTTTCCTCAGCAATAAAGGCGTGAGGCAAGCTTTTGTCGATATGAGACACTCTGTTTTCTGATTAGAAGGGTAATTAGCACGAGGTGAATCTGTCTAGATGAACATCCATTCACTTAGTGTTACTAAGCTAAAAATAATTAGCTATTTAGTGTGCATTACTTATTATCAAAATTATTATGATTGTTTAGTTTTAAAATATGACATTTTATAACAATGTACTTTTATACACACTGGATTTACAACAGACCGTTTGATGAAGTGCACAGTGACTTCTGGATGTCAGAGGATGAAGTGTCTGTTAGTGGGGATATTTTATTTGTAAATAAGCCAGTCGGTTTTGCCTATGCACAACAGGAGCCTTATAACACTAAGCCAGACGTTAATTACCTATAATACCAATGTGATAGATTGAGAATACGGTTGTTCACTGTGAGAACATGAGAGGAAACACAAAGCTTTTAATAAACTCATAAAGCCAGCTCAAGCCCTGTGGAGCATATAATGTGTGTGTGGGAGTATGTTGTCTTTAATTTGTTTGCGTACACACAAAGCTCTCTCTCTCGCGCTCTTTCTCTCTCTCACACACACACACACAATCACACACACACAAAGCATAATAGAAAAGAAAGAAGAAAAAGATTTGTGTCAAATCCTTATGAAATTAAAGTGTTTTAAGTACATTGCGTTGGGTTTGTGTGAGGGGGTAGGGGTCCGATAGATTTTGTAGTGTTGTTTTTTTGGTTTTGTTTTACTGAGACAACCACTTTATATGCTGTGAATGTCAAGGAGCAGACTGACCCATTGTGCCAGAAAAACATTGACATCTTTTTCAATTATATCAGGGTTAAAGGTTGAGGACCTGGCTCACCCGTACTCGCCTCCGGTTTTCTTTTATTTATGTTACTATCAAGCCGTTTATGGAGAATCCAGTCATATCTCCTTAACGCTGGTTGTAAATAGGTTGACGCTTCAGACTTGAAACTGGTCTGGAAACAGCTTCCAGTGGTTTCCCACACGGGTTCAAAATAAGTTTTTTCACATATGCGGCCTGTGCGTTTTAAATGAAAAACAACCAGCAACGCATGTAAACTGCCATGTTAATATTTATGATATCATTACATTAGTATGATGAATGCAGGCACTTTTCATTAGAGACAAATGAAGGCTATTCTGACACAATTATGGCAATAACAATAACAGCAGTGTGAGCCGTTCCGTGATTGATAACATCACTGGGGGTTTCAATGGTGTTGGGCTTAACCAAGCTTCCCTCAGGGGTTTTTCCCTGGCATTAGTCAGACAAATCCCTTTGTCAACCTCTACCCCTGCCATATTTATTCATAAGCATTTGGCCTTAAGAAAGACATCAAACCAAGAATACAACGAGAGGTCAACGCTGTCTTTGCGCAATGTTAACCTCCGCATTGATGAAGCTAATTCACATTTCCTCAGTTCAGCCCACAGGGTTCCAGGGAAGGAGGGGTGCCGAATGGGGAGTGGTGAGAGGGGGAATGTGAGGGTGTGTGTGTGTATGTGTGTGTGTGTGGCAGGGGCCACTTTGTGGTGTCTCTCCCACTTGACCCAGGCCCCTCCACATGGGGTTTGCATTGATAGCCCAGTCTGAAAGGGGGGAAAGTGAATGTTATCCTCGGAGCTCATTGAATGACAATGGGCCCATATGGTTGTGTGTATGTTTGTGTATGGTCGTGGCAGCTACCATATTCCTCAGCGTGGGGATGCCAGGTGCTTCATGAACAGACCCACTGAGAGTCGACAAATCATTCAATGATGCCACATAATGGCTCCTGCTCCCACTGCCCAACGGGGGTTGCTCTTTCTCTCCATCCTCTGGCCGCAACCAAGATCAGACGTAAACCAACTGGTATGCCACATATGAAGCCAGTGTAAGGAAATGTATTTTTTTTAAATGCAAAGAAATTTTTTGGGGGGAAATGTAAAAGAGATTGTTGTGAATTAGATTTTTTTTTATTATCTGTCAGCAGGTTTCAGGTGACCTCACATTTGTCATCATTATATTTCAGCCAAGTGCTAAAATACTAGGACCTCTGTGGTCATTTTAAAAGCAACTGTAGTTAACCAATCACCACACAATGTTTACAAAACCCACTAATCAGGTACATAAAAAGACTGCTAATCAGGAAGCTTCCTCATTCAACAGAAGCTACACCCCTTACACCCTACAGAACAAACAGTAACAGAATGAAGTTAACCTGGTGTACCAGCATCCCCTCCTACACAAAGAGTGCTCTGTGGCCATGAATACTCAGCTCCACCCTAATGGCTATTCAATAAAGTGGGCCTGTAGACGAACAGGCCAATCCACAGCAGCATCTGCTGCGGGCCCAGCTCGCCAGACGCCAGCCTTGCAAGAGGGCCATCGCAGGCTAATTGAAAGACAGAAGCCGTCGCTCAAAGACATTGCATGCGAGTGTGTGTGTATGTTTGTGTGTGTGTGTGTGTGTGTGGGGGGGGTGGTTGTGTGTGTGTGTGTGTGTTTGAGTAAGAGTATGCATGTGTAAAAGAGAGAACGACAGAGAGAACGAGTCTGTGTTTGCTTCATCTTGGTGTATTTTTGAGGTGTGTGCTCCCTTTCTTAGACAGAGAGAGAGATGGCAAGAGAAAGACACACAATGTAGAGGTCATTCCACTTTCCCTCTTAGACGGAACAGCTGACTTGTCAGTGTTTCTCTCCCACACGGCCATGTTGGAGAGGGCCCTCTGGGCATAACAGATAAACAAGACCCGCTGCATAATTAGGCTGGACCTGTGGGTTTGGCTTGCTATTAAATACATGTGTGGAGGCCTGCTATGGGAGCGAATTAGTGCACCAAATATATTAAATACAACATCAACGTTTTTAGAAACATTTTGATGATGGGGGTCTTTAAAATTAAGGGGGAATTCCAGGACAGACTGAAAACATCTTTTTGCGATTGATCTTTCTGAAGCTATGTATTATGCCCAGTTACAACATAAAATTTAAAAATGTAGTGCCGGTGATAATGTATGTTTCTACTGTGTTTTACAAAATTCATATTTTACATGCAGACTTAAATTATTTGTTATTTTATTGACCTCAAGTATTCCTCTAATTCTGCGCATCACATAAAACGGCCTCTAAAAACGAAAACTAATGATTGCTGCTATAATTCTCTTCAGGTCTCTGCTGGCAGTTCCTATTATCAAAGCCAGTGAAGAATATAAGAATATAAATACTCTGGCCTAAGCCAGTTAACACAGCCAGCCTTCCAGTCCTGCTAGTGACTGTTATTGTGCTGATGGACGATATGGATGTGGTGGGAGCCTCGTTCAAATAAACAAAGATGTCTTCCCATAGGAGTTTACGAAGCAGGAAGGAATTAGTCAGTAAGTCTTCTTGACTATAGGACTATTTCACTCAAAGGACTGATGTATCTTAGTTAACAGTTTGTATTCCACTAGCCTCTCTTTAGTCACTGGTGTTTTGTATGCATTTTACACATTTTAAGATGGGCTGCAAAGCAATGCATGTGGTTTTTAGTTCCTAAGGACCCGATGGTTGTTGTCAGTTGGCAGAGTGTTTTTTGCCGTGCCATACTGTGGCCAGCCCTGAACACGAGTGTGAAAACCCTCAGGTGGCATCGTCTGCAGCAGAACATGGACTCCTGCTGATGGGCGGCTGCATGGTGGGGCTACCCTGCCGGTTTATTCAAAGACCACATGTGATCGGTCTCACCAGTCATCTGAAAAAGCGGGCATTCCATGGATTAGGATAGCTTTTTGGTCCGGGCTGTGCCAACTCCATTACGAGCTTCTGGTACAGTACAGGGCCCAAACCACTCAAGGATGGTCGGGGGGCTTTAGTCTGTCTCGTGGCTGCTGGGTCACAAGCCACCAACTGCTCCAGGTTGGAAAGGAGTAACACAGCACTCTGGACTCTCCATGGGTCCAGCATAGTGCTTCTTACATTTCCTTGTATGCTGTCCACCTGTTTTTTTTCTTTGTTCATACACATACTGTGTCAAACTTTATATTGACTGGTGTTTGACTAAAATTCAGACCGTGACATTTTTCCTCTTCTCTTTTTCTGCTTTTTAGGAAACGTTTTTCTTGCTTGCTTTTTTTTAATTACATTTTTGTTACTTTAATAGAACATTTTTGTCTGGATATAGTGTTGTTAGAATTCTAATAAATGGAAGTAACAGCTGTTGCCAACCAAACAGGATTCTCTTAGATATGGTCTTGTGGTCCGGTACAATAAGGAATTTGTCAGAAACCAATTATTTAATCTCTAGTCATAAGATTTATTATTGGAACACTTGCATATTCCTATGAAGGCCAAGCACTTTAGGATAAATTCACAGCTCTTTCCAAATTACGTTCTCGTCCAAAATGCTACAATGGTCTACGAGAAGAAGGAACCCTTATAATGACATGTGATTTATACATCTGTAAAACAGCGTGACATATCTAAGCCAGGCCATCTCTGTCTGGTGTTATCTGAGATAACATGCCTTTTGAGGGAGACCCAACACCCAACCTCACTGTTTTACAAAATGGCTACAATGTGAGTTCTTTTTCTTCCGGCTGTCTGATCAGTGGCTAATCCAGCAGGGTGAGCTGCGAGACTCCAGTTTGGTTCTAACCCCTGTTAGAATGGCCCTTTAAGCTTTAGTAGGGCTAAATCAACACCTGATTGTGAGTAATTGGTGCTTCTTATTTTTGTATCCAAATCTCCGCCAATGGGGTGTTGGGCCAGGGTCGGAGACACAAGTAATAAACCAACGAATAAAAAAGGCCATAAGTACAATAACTCCATGTGTAAAAGGCAATTTATCAAAAGTGTAATCCTAAATCAAGAATTTACATCTGGCTAAATTTGGTCAAATACTGTCTTCATACAATTCTCCAATTGAGCAAAAGCTGAGCTGACCTTGGCAAAGAAGGATAAAGACTACACACTACAACACATATCGTTCTTTTAATCATATTTTTGCTTTATATAAACTCTTGTGTGCAATCCACTGGTGGTCTTTCTCAATCATATCCAAGTCCGCAAGGTACAGTTTGATATAATTTTGTTTTTGAATATTGTTCAGGAGTATTTTTTTTATTGTCGTCCATATCAGCAAATTGGACAGCATTAAAAAAGTAACTCAGGCAGTGAGGTGTTAGGTGCTTCTAACTTTCCCTCGATATATCTTCGAACTTTCCCTCACACAGCAATACCTAAAGATAAAGTAGATTGGAAAGGTATTTTGTTGATTAATATAGGAGTCCACTTACACAGTTTATTATTAATGTATTCTTAAACTTCGAAAGTAGATGAATTAGTTCAAAAACTAACTTGAATAATTATATTAGTATATAGCTTATTGTTGTTTCTTTTTAATGAATACGTTCAGAGCATGGCCAGATAAACTCCTGCAATCATAAACTAACACAAACAATTTCAGTAATAATTATAATGATGATAATAATAATAATAATAATAATAATAATTATGATTATTATTATTATTATTATTATTATTATTATTAATATAATGATAACAATAATACAATAATACATTATTACAGAAAAGTGGTAACTATTGAAATAAAAAATTCTTAATATCACAGTAGATCCACTGACACCATTGTCATCTCATGCCAATATTCTGTGAAATGTGGCCTTTTGAAATCGAAGATTGCCCCAAACTATGAATAGGCTACAAAATATATTAACATTGTCTTCATAACGTTTGTTAGTTTAAGCCTGTGTGCAATTATCTGCTACTCTTGAAAAGTTGTCAAAAATTATTGCTCGTTGCTTTCACTTTTTTATGTAATGTGGACGAGTATTTAAAAATTTTAAATTACACCCTAAAACATTCTTGTTAAACAGTGTGCAAGGATCCTATTATTTATCCCTCGGCTTCCTTTCCTGTTTTCAGAAACATAGATTTTTAAATGTTTGTGTTATGAAAGGAATGCTGCTGCTGTAAAAACAATATCAGAGATCAAAAGTTGGATAGTTTCATCTTAATGCCGAGATTTGTTGTTGAATTTAACTTGGTCAATTCTACCTCATTTTAATATATTGATGACCAAATAGATCTGGTAACAATAGACAGGTCTAAGCTTGCTCTGCAATAACTACTAATAAAACAAACAAATATGCAACCTCTTTCTCTCGCTTACCCCCTCTCTCTCTTGCTCTCTCACTCGTTCGCTTGCTCTCACCTCCTTCCTCTCCCTGATATTTCTGTTGATATTTTATTTCCCATGGCGTTACACCGAACCATGCAGTGTTTCTCCGAAATTGACGCCTCCTCTTTTTTAAATTTTAAATAGCTTATAATAATAAGCAATCAGAGCAAAAGCTTACTAGAGTTAGCCTATTGTATCGGCTTCGATTAACGTAGCATATATTTGCTTTGAATATGAACATATACTTGCCACGAAGGGAGATATTTTTAATACAGGAGTAGTCTCGAATAAAAAATGCAAATGTTCTAATTCTGTCTACATTTGTTTTCTTATGTTGTTTAAAATTGTGCATATTGTCAAAAACAGTCTTGATCAAAAATATTAAATACATTTTTTTATTATTATTAACTAATCTGGAACGAACGGTCAGTCGTTTATATGCAAAATGCCGTCGGCAATATTTCAGAACATCACAAAAAATAAACCGATAATGCAAGGGCTCGAGGACGGGAAAAGATTCGATACTAGATGAAATATCTTGCTGGTGATGTAAAAGGACCCTTTCGCTTGAGTTATGGCCTGGATTTGGCGAAGCTGAGAGAGATGCATGCAGCTTCTTCTCCCCCGCCCCGAAGGAGGTATCATCACAGCTGATATATTGCCAAGCTCTACATTACCTTTACAAAACAAAAGCTCATCCAAACCCAACATCTTTTTGTCGAACAAAATGTACTTTGACTTGCCTAACTGTAAACTCCACTGTTGCAATCGCTTATTCCAATTAAAGGGCCTAAGCATACCGGATAGGGTAAGCATATATAATTGTAAAATGTTATTTATTTTAATTTCCCTACATCAGCCTGCGTAAATAGTTATTTAAAACGCACACTGTCTTACTCACATTTTTTGAAAGGCCAACGCTGGTGTAGCCGTTGCTACCCAACTAAATTAGACCAAAAATGATAAGAGAAAAGATAAGCGTTATAATTCCGTCGGGCTCCTCCTACTCCCAGCCATGCGTTCTAATTAATGGGACACCCCTCTTGCAAAACCCCTGCACTGGACTGCAACATAGTCAAAGGGAAAGAGAGAGGGAGAAAGTGCCGGTGGAGATAATTGATTACCTCCCAATCAATAATAACTTGTTAGTAATAGTCGGTTCCTGCAAGTCTTTGGACCACGCCATTTTCAAGGAGGCACCAGACTTCTTCGGATTGTCTCTTGTGCTGACCATTTAGGCCAATAGGCTACTTTAAAAACACCACCCCGGTTTGGAATAACATTTTCGATCACCTTTTACCATAAAGTTTGCTGCAATGTGGTCGCACTTCTGACTGTAATGTGAAATTTTCGCTTATAGTTTTATATCTTGAATTGTTTTCTGGTTTTGGTTGGTGACAATTTAACACTTTTTTAAGTTTGTTTTTTTAACATTTGCTATAATGACATCGAAGGAAGTCGCTAAATGTGATGCGGTCGAGAACCGTAGACGAAGTCCGCTGGACCATTTGCCTCCACCTGCTAATTCCAACAAGCCTCTTACCCCCTTCAGTATTGAGGACATTCTCAACAAACCTTCAGTGAAACGAAGTTATACAATTTGCGGGACAGCGCACTTGATTTCATCGACGGAAAAGCACCGTTCATCCAGCATCCCTCTGTCCAGTCGGGCACTCCTTACTCAAACCTCCCCACTTTGCGCTCTGGAAGAGCTGGCAAGCAAAACCTTCAAAGGACTCGAAGTAAGCGTTCTACAAGCAGCTGAAGGTAAACATTTTTTGTACATGAGCCTCTTTTGTTCTAGGCCTCACGAGTTTAGCCTTTGCTGCTATATCTGAAAGACAAACAAACATGATTGGGTTTATTTACTTATTGTGAGCAACATATTATTTTACATAATTACATTGGCCTACTGATCAATAATCCCAATATATTTTGAGAATCAGAACTATAACCACAACGTTTTTTGTGAAATGTTTTTGCAGTAGCCAATTGCTAATGGGCTGCGTAAAGACGGCTGGCTTGATCAAATACAATTACAATGTCCAACTTTGATGAGTCTGTTGCAGTTCTTTATTTTATTCTTTATACAGATGATCGTCGTTTGAAAATAATAGCTTTTGTTTTTACCTCTGGTTTTAAATGTCATTGTGCCGTCTGGGCTAAAGGCCTAGATTTCGCAAATTTTAGGCTCATGATTCAGTCCTGGCAGAAAAATTATTGCAGTCAACTGACAAGAGAATCTATTACTTTTACACAGGGAGAGATGGAATGACACTGTTTGGGCAGAGAAGTAATCCGAAGAAGCGACGGAAGTCTAGGACGGCATTCACCAATCACCAAATCTATGAATTGGAGAAAAGATTTTTGTACCAGAAATATTTGTCTCCAGCCGACCGAGACCAAATAGCCCAACAACTTGGTCTTACTAATGCCCAAGTCATTACATGGTTTCAGAACAGGAGAGCAAAGTTAAAGAGAGATTTAGAGGAAATGAAAGCTGACGTGGAGTCGGCAAAAGCGATAGGTAATGTACCTTTGGAGAAACTCAACAAGCTCGCTGAACTCGAAAAATGTGCCAACGGAACGCTTGGTCACTCGCGGGCTCTGTCCCCAACACAGAGTGGCCAACAAGAACACGAGCTGGCTCACAAACTGCGGATGTCCCCCATGTCGCCATTTTCAGACCACACAACAAGTAAAGAATGCTCAGAGGACGAAGACGTGGAAATTGATGTGGATGACTGATTGCGCATAGCTGAAAGACTAAAACAACAAAAGACAGCAACAATCCTCACCACGATTGTAACTTTTACAGCTTATATTGTATACATCTTACATCATTTATTAAACTGTAACGACTTTTTAATTGGCACGTAGCCTCACAGTGAAGCATGAGCAGTTACGCTACGATAAATATGCAGTCATATTCCACTATATTCAGCTGCAAACAATTTCCTCCGTCTAACTTGTAATGGAAGCAATATGGTTTATTATTTTAAAACTGAGGCAAATGTTGCTGTTTTATTTTCTACATTGTGCTGATGACACACACACACACACACACACACACACACACACACACACACACACACACACACACACAGACACACACACTCATGTTCTGTGGATTCCACC
>JAVQJS010002469.1:0-29597 GCA_036024795.1 Galaxias rostratus | reverse complement strand
CACCTTCTTAGAGTAAACAGCCTTTCACACTAATTTATGACAAACCATTTGTTCAAGCAGTCTAATATTAAACAAGATTCATCCATAGGCCTTAATATTGTACTTAATCTAATTTCTACCATTACAACAGTTCAAATGGTGCTCGGCTCACGTGTGGGAGTCTCACCATTGGATCAGAAAAACAACTGCGGGGCATTCGTTTCATAAATATACATACAAATAATTATGTATACACATTTGACATACTCTATAAACATTTGAAGCACTAAAATACTGAGTATCAACCCTCTAGTCGAATAATAAGGAAAGATTCAACACTAACGACACTTGTCTCCTCTCTAAGAACCGCGATATCGATAATTTGTAGCTTGCTACATAGCAATAGTTTCTTTAGTATGTGCATATTTTTACTATTTATATTACAGTATATTTTTATATACTTTGTATTTGTATCCCCAAAAATGTTTACATCCCTTTACTTTCTCACAGTCAAGACAAATAGAGGAGTGTTTCTGTATGAAGTTACACCACCATCCGTTTCTTACAGTGCTCGCACCAGCACTGCAACCAGCCAGCTTCCCCTTGCTAACCATACCTTTTAATAACGGTGGCACATTCAATGACAGAAGCTGATTCGAAACAAAATAACTTCATAGCTACGTTGGTAATTAACTGCAGCACCCAACCACTCCACGACCAACTCCATTTGTAGAACCAAGGTATTAGCTGTGTGTTCTCACCAAATTTCTGGTTTCATGTTGCAAATAGTAGCTTTTAGACGTCAATAGATTGTTGTCTCTCAAAATGTAAAACATTAAAACATCATCATGCCAAATGACATAACAGTTTTGAGCTGCCAATAAATAACTTTTATCAGCCTGTCATTAAAGCAATGAACCATAGATGGTAACTGTCCAAGTATCGCTCCTGCTTAAAAACAAATCTATACAAAATAATAACTTGGAAATATTTATATTAAAAGTTCTTTTCACAATATCTTCTCACTGTCAAAACGAATTGAGGAGCATTCTGATGCTTCAAGCGAGCATTGAAGTTTCCGTGAGTCCTTGAGCGAGGCGACAAAAGGGAGGGGGGGGGGGGGGGGATCGTCGTCCTCCTCCTCGTCCTCCTCCTTCCGCTGCCACCTGGTCACCCAGACCAGGAGACGGAGTGGTGGCCTTCTGACTTCCGTCCCCTTGGCACACTGGGTAATAGAGATCAGTAATTGGGTGCCATAAATCCTGACCAGGGACAAGGTAGGTCAGTACAGGCTGATCACTTAGGCATTACAGTCAATCTAAGCAGGACCTTGAATTGAAAGATTTGGTCAGGTGGATTCTCATTATTGGGCCGAGCACATGTATGAGCGTTTGTGTGGTGAGGTTTAAGGGCCAAGGTCTCCCCCCTCCCATCCTGCTGCACATACTATAATGACATTATGCAATGCACGAATGCCCTCGTCCACAAAGACTCATAAACCTCACAACTAATGTAGTTTCCTCATCCACTTTCGTTTTATAAGAGTGTTTTCAGAACGGACAAAGAGCAGTCAAAGTTTTAAGACCCCCATACACAGGTTCAATGTTGGAACGCTGTAACCTCTTCTATTGGAATATGTTATAGGACCCACATTCACACTCTGTCCTCCTATCTCCTGTGCACATTTCGTTCAGCTATACCTCCACAAGGTGAGGATCTTTCTTTCATCCTCCAACAGACAAGGCAAGCTCTCTCTCTCTCTCTCTCTCTCTCTCTTTCTCTCTCTCTCTTTCTCTGTCTCTCTGTCTCTCTCTCTCTCTCTCTCTCTCTCTCTCTCTCTCTCTCTCTCTCTCTCTCTCATTACCCTAGTCTTGAACCGATGGATGACTATTTATTCTCCAGACAGCTCTGTGGTGATAAGCAACTTTTCTACTTTTCATTTGAAGCCTATGGGCTTAATCCATTTGCAACTCCTAAGTAAAGAGAGGAGACACTATGGAAGGTAAATTAGGTTCCAGAGCCGGCAGCCTTTCCTAGCATTTGATCCAGTTCAGGGTGTGACTTAATGGATTATGGGAACAGTAGTTTTCTCCCCCAGCCTCCTGTGGTTTCTCTGATGCACTCTTCATATTTCAGCCTGTTGAGACCCAATTGATTGCATTGAGAGTGCATCAACTCATCAATATGGCAAGTCTCATAATCAAAAGTTTGAGATGTTCCAACATTGCTCGGAGAGTGGATCTAAGACAGTCACAGCTTTGGTCAATAAAATGACAGAAACAAAGGAGAGAAACTGAGATAAACAGTCCCACGGTTGAACCGTTTGGAAACATGAATAGTGATGAATTGAGCAAACTGTCGAACTGAACACACCGCACACGTTAAGGGCTTTGTTTAAATCAAAAACATAAAAAAAAGTTAAGATGTATGACAAATTGATGCCGTGGTGTCAGTGCACAGCCCTGCAATGTGAAGTGTTCCCACTCACTGAAACACTCGTACTAGCATCATCCCTCTTCTCCTGTAACAGCATGCTACTTCACTTAGCAGCCTCCATTTGCCGGTGCAGAACAAACACTGTTTGAACGGTCCTGTCTTAATGCACTGCATCACTCCAGAGAACGGAAGACATGAATATTGCACAGAGACAAGTCAGTCATGCATTTTAGGCGAGAACTTATGGCCAACCATTGTGCCTCCCCCCCCCACCCACCCAGCATTGAAATGACTTTGCTGTCCTCGTTGTGCATTTCGTTAGTGTCGTTAAGTTGTCCCCTTCTCTGCATAGTTTAACGTGACACTGATTCCTTGGATAGCGATCCTGAGTGGAAGCCGTAATGTTCCGCTCAGTGTGTTTATTGTTTTGGACTGCAATGCATCTTCCACATCCGAGGCTGTTATCTCCCCTCTCCATCTGTTGGCTAGTTTGGCTGAGATACACAGTTCAAGGGGAGAAATTTTAGAAGGGGAGATGACAATGGTGTTTGATAGTCTCCATTTTGCCAGGGCAGAAGCTCAGCCAGCGGCATATGGCTGCCATTGAGGCCTGTTGTAAAGCCAGCTGTGGAGGTGAGCCACGGCACAGCACAATAAAAGGCAGTCTGGTGCCACACCCGTCTTTAACATGTCTGATGAAATGTCCATCTCCAGCTGCATGCTTCTCCCTGAGAGCAGGGTGGTGGAGAAGGGGGTGGGGGACCACGGCGACTGAGGCTCGCTCCACTAAGCTAGGGAGACCATTGATTTAATGGTGGCACCGTGTCAATGGTGACCTCATCCGCCGATGTCTGCACAGCTAATGCCCCCAACATGAGACATCTACACTCAAGCAGACAATACAGCGAGAGGGGAGATGGATCGACGGGAGGGAAGCACTCGTCTCCCCGTGGACGCTGCAGAATGACAGACACCAGACAGGAGAGGGCAGTGACATCAGCGGAGCCATTCACATAGAGCCACCATGACCCAACAGATTCAATGTTATGTTTTATACCCCACACAGTGGACCTATTGCCATTGCTAGGCCTTTTTAGTTTCGTAAAGGTTCTTGTTGGCTACTGTGGTCATGTAGCCAGCACCGACAAGAAAAATCAGTGAAGATGACGCCACCAAGAAAAATACCTTTGACCTGACTGATTGAAGTCCTCAGGACGTCTTGTCAATGGTCAAACATTTTCCTCTCGTTGTTTGAAAAGCATTTGCTCACGGTCCCTCTCGACGTCAACACCTCTGTAACCCGCGCACGTATGGAATTGGTGGGCCATTGGACCTTAATTTGGTGAGGAATGAGGGGAAGGAGAGGATAGAAAGAAGGAGCGGGATAAAAGATGAAGGAGGAGAGCGAGCGGGGGGGGGGGGGGGGAGCGCCCGCCTGGCCCTGACACCTTGTGAAGAGTGCTCATTCATCACGAGGCGGAGGGCTTGAGCCGCCGTAAATCACTGTGGATAAAGGATGCGCCGTAAAGAATGGAATTGTGAAGGTAAGGGTTTTAAATCCCCCTAGATGATCCCAGATAAACACGAGCAGACTTTTGACAGTCCCTCGTTACCGCCACCAGCCAGAGGAGCTGTCACTGCTCCCTCCTCGCCTTTCATCTCGTGGTAACAGTCTGCCTGCTAATATTCTCAATTATCTCAGCAATATGTTGCTGGGGAAAAGGGAAAGTTCCATGGAAGCATTCGCACATTTGTGAAAGTTTTTAATTTGACAGCTTGTGGTGTAATGATGGTTTGGGAGTGGAAGGGGCACCAGTCTAGACCAGTTGGTGACAAATGATGGGGCAGGACTAGGATTAGTTTGTTCATGTCAAGAGTGGCTGAATAACATTTCAAGATGCCAAATACCTGTCTGGCAGGTTGGTATATATATATATATATAGACAAAATTCTATTTACCCATGCCAAAGGAGAATGTCTGCCAAAATTTGCTACTACATGTGGCCACGACACTTGATCTTATGACGATAGAAATGTTTGTTTTATATCCTGGATAGGCTGTAGAAATAACACAAAAGAAAGTATAATAAAATGAGAAAGTAGCCGGCACCTACAATGTAATGTGCAAGTGGTAAGCAGAAACACAAAAAGACAAACTCCACGGGTTTTCATCTTAATTGCCTCCTTTTGACCCCAACCATTCACATTACCGCTAACTTAACGCCATGTTTTTCATGTTGACGTTTTCCCCCCTGGCCAATCATCCTGGGCTTGGCTTTAGTATAGAGAGAGCATTAGCATAGATAGAGCAGCCGTTCATCTGATAAGGATGGCGGAGTCACCGTGCATGATGGAGACACAGAGGGCACGAGACTGTCACAAGAAGGTTGACTCTCTCATTAAAGCAAATATCTCCCCATGACACCTAGGCAGGTAATAGTCTTCTTTTCTTTTTTTCCTTTTTTTTTTGAAGCTGATGTATATACATAGCTTCAACTCGGAGGATAAACCTATCGATCATTCCAAGTGTCTGGTGTAATAAGTGTGCGTGATAAATCACATGATAGCACTCAGGCTTATGAAATATTGACCGTCCTGCAGGTGAGGATGCATTACTCCACAGCCGGTGCTCCTGGGCGGAGGTGCCGGCATCGGGATCCGCACCCAGCCCTGTGCTCCGCCTAATGGCTCTGTCCGCCTACAGTGAGGAGACCCGCTCCATTAAGGGCCTAGCACCGCACCGCAATTAGTCCACACCGTATTAACATAGGGATCAGGGCAGGCTTCTTTTTCTTTTACTGGGAGCAGCTTCTAAGTTCAGGCTAGTTCAGGTAATAGTACCTGTGTCAATCTTCTTCTGCCAGTGTAATTGCCCCTCGTTGTCGACTATTTTCACACAACTGAAATTCGTCTAAGGCGAAGTCAATAGCTTCAGCTGAGTAATGACATACTACACACTTTGGAGCGTGCATTACCAGCTCTTTCTTGATAGATAAAAGTCTCAAATAATGGGTTCTGTGATAGAGTGTAACCGGGGTAACAAATTGGCCTTTTTGTGATAACAACCCCCCTGTGAGCTTCCCTCCGGAGTGAGGCAGGCCGACGCGGAGGAGGCTCAGGTCTGCCATGTCAGGGGGAGATGCCTGGGCACCCCACAGAAGGATGGATAGTGCCAATCTGTAATGGTCCCCACTGCTTTTGACAAAGTGACCCATGGCAACCTTCATCCCCATTGGCTGAGGAAAAGGGCATCTGCAGCAGAGCCAGGCTGAGATAAGTGGGGATTTGTTGTTGGCCTGCTACCTTATAAATGACTGCCACCTTCATCACGCCACACACGGAAGCTATCTCCCCTGACAACCTCCTTGTGACTTGACATGCAAAAAAACAAATAGATACAAGGAGGAGGAGGGGGATTGAAGAGTGAGGAAGATAAGTAGATAGGACATAAGGTTTCGAGTAACTTTTCTCCACCGTCGACAGCTCTCATTTGGGAGAGGAGACGGAAGAGAGAATATCACAATGTAGATCTCTCCTAGTCTTTCGCATAAGCCACCACAAAAAGCAACCCGTAGAATGCCAATGCCACCCACCACATAAACCCCTACTATAATCGCCTGCACATCGACGCCACCGCACCACATTCATGTATTCACTGTTTATAATTAGCCATGTGCTTTCAAACCATGGCAGGAGAGGGTCCAAATCCACACATCCGGCTCTCTCCGTGCATGCTGTGCGGATTGGATGGCAGAAGCCGTCTCCAGCCAAGGAGAAGGGTAAAGATATTATACAATATTAACTGTGTGTTTTAGGTGGGTGTTGCTCTGGACGAGCGCGGCACTTTGTTGATCAGAGTACCTCTGAAATAGTGCAGCTGGTGGACAAAGGAGGATGACGGAGGAGATAGATGTGCGCTCTGTTTAAACCCCACACTCCCTCTTTTCAGCCCTTTCTTTTACTCTCTGTCAATCCAGTCTCTTCTCTTACTCTCGCTCTATCCAGCCTCGTCCCCTAGCAGAGAGTCTATTGACCATTTGTGACACTCACTCTTTGGTGGTCGCGTAAACTTATGGGCTCCATGTAGGCCTTGGTACTTTGGTGGTCCTGTGAACCGATGACCTCCATGCAGGCCTCGGTGTTGCTGTGAACTTATGAGCTCCATGCAGGCCTGGTCTTCTTGTGAACCTATAAGCTCCATGCAAGCCTTGGTGTTGCTGTGAACCCATGAGCCTCGTGTAGGCCTCGGTGTGGTTGTGAACCAATGAGCTCCATGAAGGCCTTGGTGCTTTGTTGAGAGCAGCGAGGGCCCAGATAATAAGCGTGGAAAAAGCGGGTCAAACGTTTATTCTTTTTGAGCGTCTCTCATTGAAATTCTTCGTTCCTTCCGCTTTCACAAACAGAGACACAAGTGAGCGGACGTTTCGCTGAAGGGTGGGAAACACCAATTAGATGGCGGAGGACAGTGAGCGAAGGAAAGGGAGAGGGAAATGAGTATGCGTCAAGAAGGGCACAGAATGGAGGTCAGGCGGAGCCCCGTGTGCTCCCAGTTTCCCTTGGAGATTCCTGCATCTGTCACCTCCACCCAGACACTCTGCATTCAATCCAGTCAGAATGCGCGGTGCCCTTCCCACAAAACACGCCAATGTTTAATTCATTTCCACAGACCTGGAGGACAAGCATAACAACAACACTGGGGTGGGTGGGGGGAGCAAAGGGAAGAAAGAAATCAGAAAAGCAGGCAAAGCGTTAGCTTTGTATTTCCCCTTGGTGGACGTGAAGGGAATGGAGGACCCAAAACAAAACGTGGGAGAAAGACTTCTGGGATGTGACGGGGAAAATGAAACGAAGAGGGCGAGGGCAAGAAACTTAACATGTGAGGAGTCAGTATACCTTTTTACCCCCTTTTGTTCGACTCAACCATTGTGGAATGGCAAAAATTGCTTGTGTGTATGTGTGTGTGTGTGTATGAGTGTGTGTGGTTACACACCCCTCAACGTGCTCCCTCTTAATCAGAGGCTGATTAAACACACTTTCAGAAGCATGGATTAGGTGGCTCCCCTCGGACCGGCCTAGATTGGTGGGAAGGGAAGCCAGGCAGAGCGTGGAGCGCAGCCGGGGTAACTTTTGATGTGTCAGTCAAGGCGTCTGGCATGGTTTGCTTTTATTGACCTCTCCGGTCTTGATTTGTGACAGATCCCTCTGTGCCGGGGTAGCAGGAGACGGCCGGGTTAGAGAGGAGCTCTGGCTTTGTGTGCGGAATGCCAAGGATCACCGCGATTGGGCTGACGCAGCAAAGTTGTCACCCCGCAGTGGGAAACCGTTGTGAGAACCGCATGGAGACCGCCAATCCTAGGCAGGCGCGCGCACAGCACTGAGCTTACATGTCTTCGCTGCTCTCCATGGTGAGGGTCTCAGCACAGCACACACAGTACACTGGACAGCAGGGGCTGCATGGTGTCTCCGTGGCCCAAGATGGGCTCCCTTTGAAAGGGTTCTCATAGTCATCGTTGTATGGTCAGCCGGCGTGATTGATGGATTTATGGTCGACTGATATTAGGTAGGTCCCATCCGCTCTCCCACTGGTTTGTCACCCCGTCAGAGAGGAGGGCGGCATTATTCACGTCAGGGTGAGAGCACCGCCATTAATGTGATGAGGCAAGCTGTTAATGGGATGCTGCCTCCGACACAAAGGGGATCTCTCGACCCCGGCCCCTGCCACAGACGGAGACCTCGGTGCCCTACATAACAACGACGGGACGTGTCATCACTGATTTATTTTGCCCTTGAACTTGCCAAGGGGACAACCTCGGTGGGGTGGCCTTTAAAAGCCGGGAGAGAGAGAGAGGAAGGGAGGGGGTGAAGGGCACGCTCGGTTCCCACCTGCTGGAAACAGTTGGGTGCTTTTAGAAAGGGACCTTGTGGTTTTTTCACAGAACAGGGTACAGCGCTGCCATACACCCGTGTCAGGAAACGGGATGACGCTGACTTAGCCCGTGGGTGCAAGTCACTGGCTGCTTCTCTGCTTCTGGACAACTGGGATTTAGAAAGGAATGCCAGTCAGTTAGTCATCAAGTAAAATCCAACTAAGGCCCAGCACACACACACACACACATATTATTTGATAACGCCATGGGTAAAGCTACTGTACACCCATATTTCTCATAATGAATAGATAAGCATTAATGCAATTCCAAAGCTGTCAGCTCTCAGATGACTGGCTATCACAACAAGCGAGCTTATCATTCTGCATTTATATTTACATCCTGGAACACAAACAAGCTTTTTCCTTTCCCGTCCACAAACATAACTCCGTGGCAACCACAGGGTGTTGGGGAGTGTTTATTTTTGATTTATTTTTCTTTTGATTTTGGCAGTCTTATTAACTCTACCCACTTGGCCATGTAATTAATGTGTGCTTACAGTGTGGCTAAGATCCACAATATAACCTGTGTGAAGGCAGGCACACAGTCATTTTATGAAGGGTTTTGACTGACAGAGACGGGGGGAAACAAATAGAGCAGTCCAGGCTGTGATGGGAGCAGAGGGTAGGGGGAGGAGGGTGTTGGCCCAGGTTAATGAGGATTCTCCAGGGAAGGATTAGGTGGAGGAACGGGACGCCTGGGAGTCATTTCAATTCACTCTAATTAGGCCAGAAATGTTAAAGAGGCTCTGTAACCGTCTCCTTTTCTCAGGCCATTCGCCTGGTCCGAGGCTTTGTGAAGTTAACCTTAGTCAACACTGTTTCATACACGAAAACACCATTTGTGTACATTTCTATCTTTTTTTTTTTTGGAAGACTTAATATCGGGGAGGTTCATTTTTAAAGCTCTTGTTTTAGCTTTAAGGGTCAAATGGTGAACTATTTTGTCTGGGCTGTTTTCTGTGAAGACAAGATTAAGGAGATTAAGACAAGGGAGGCAGCTCCCTGGATAGAATAGAAGCAAACTCAACGCAGTGGAGGATGAGTTTGGTCCACAAAGGCCAGTCAGGTCCTCATAGCACAGGCTGGAGCACAGGCAGACTCTATTCTGGGAATCAGTGTCAGGGGACAAGCCCTGGCTTATTGGGAGAATGCCACTTGTAGTGGAGTGGGTCTGTGATCTATTGGTGCCTGAAGTGGCTTGCTTAGCTGTGCGTGGTGAGTCAACAGCGTCCCCTTCCCCCTCCCTCCTCCCCAAAAAAACACACAATCATCACTGTGCATGGCGACAAACAATTCGTCACGTCAAAACATTGTCTGTTTCTGAAGTTATTTGACTACATGATTATGAGGCATAAATTATGCAACACGTGTAATTATGAAATAAAGTTCTGACTGCCGCCGCAGCTATACATTCATTCATCGTCGCCTGGTTTATGAGCACCAAGGAGTTAACTGCTGAATGGAAGACAAATTAGAATGCATGTGACAGCCCCAGAGATTGAGACAAGGGTTTAATTGGCTCCATATCAGGGCGAGATAGCGCTGTTGTTTACTTTCGATAACAAACAAAAACCAAGGTGACAGATATTGCGGCGATAAGCAAAAAGGTCCAAACTCGATCGCATCAATACCCTCCCAGGGCGCGCACTGGTGGCTCATCGGGTGACCAACGGCAGGACAGCTCTCTGACAGGGAGACATCAGAAGATGTATATTTAATTCACACTTTCATAGGGTTATCGATGTGTGGGCATGCAACACTCCTCGTGGTTGTTTTTCCACGTGGTGAATATTACGGAGGTCAAGACACACTGTGAAAAACGTAATACATGGGAGGTACCCCAGTGACTGCTGATTCCCCGCATGTGGAGGTCACCTCTGAGCAGTACTTTACGGTTATGTGTTTGACACGCCACCTCCCGTATTCAGCGTATGCCACCACACCACACCCGCTGTCTGACACCCTTCCTTGTGGTCTGTTGGGCAGTGAAACTCTGGAGTTGTTTACATATTGCGCTATTTAGCATTTTGTAACACACACTTGGGAACTGTGTAGTGCTTGACACATCAGGAAAAAGCCTATAGGCACGTACATAGTCAGGTGCGGTGCTTTCTTTGTGTGGCAGTACTCAGTTGAGTGAAAGCACTTGTTTTGGCACTGTCCCTCAGTGTTTAAGCCTATTATGTTCTACCCCACAGTTTTACCCATTCATTGCAAAATGCCACTCTTTGCATCTTAGTTGCGAGCATATCAGTCTCCATGGAAACTCATTTTGCCAATACTTCGTTGGCACCAAATGACCCTGCGCTCTCTCTTAGCATCACAGCGCTTTGTGTGGAGGTGGTCTGTTTTCTTTTGCAGATTAAACATCTGAAGACAAATGTAGCTCCTGCTGTTTCTATTGCTATGATACTGAGGAAATGTAGGAAATGAAAAGGTGCAGGCAGCTACAGCTACAACATTTTAATCCTTACTGTCATGCATTTCTGATTTTAGAAAGACAATTTCAATATGCACATACAAATAAACAACCTTCCACACTATTGTCAGATTAAGCTCAACAACTAATATTATATTTTGTTTCAGATTCGTTGTGAAACCTGATTGATAGCGTGGAATGTCTGTTTTTTTTCTTCGTATTGTGTGTATCATCCCATATATATTTATGTATATATATATATATATATATATATATATATATATTGAAATTAAAATGGCTATTTAGGACAAGCCTTTATTTCTTTACTTTACGGCTGAGAACGTGTGTTAAAAACAACCGGTAATGAGCGTCTTTGATTCTCCCAGGGGTATTGTTATGGATAACATCATACAGTCTATTTTAATACGATCATATAGAATGTGTGTCCATTGAACACTATCTCTTTCAGGAAGTATTGGCTCTGGATCAATGAGGGAAGGGATTCCCTTTGGGATGCTTACACTCTGTCTTTCTCCGGAAGGTCCACAAATAATTGCTTGAAGGTAAAGTCTGGGAAGGTCAGCCAAGAACCCTGCTGTAGGTGCCAGAGTGGAATCTACAGGACTACAACTGCTTCCCACGTCTTCAGGGCCCCGGAGCAAAGTGAATGACAGGTAGGAAATAATTCATAGGAATCACCTGCTGTGTTACATATAAAAACAGATTACAGGAGGACGCTGTGTGGCCAGACGTCCCCATAGAAATCTTCATAATAGTCCGTTTTTGTCACTTCTGGGCAATTACCCTATTTCCCACAATAATATAGTCACACATTAACCTCTCAAGAATGTTTCTCCATTATGGCGTTCAGGAGTTAGACGCTTGACGTTGGCATGGAAGCGAAGCCACAATTACAGTTTGTCTACCCCTGCTGTCAAGCTCCCTGCTCAAGGGCAGCCGTTTACGTCTGAGCTTTACAATACACTGACGCACCTTCCCTCCCATTTTACTCTGACTTATTTGAATAACCTTGGTTTTAACAATGCATATGCATACACCATTCTCATTACTCACACACTCATCTCAAGGATCAAACACATATTGCAATTTCAAAGGGTGACCTACTCGTGCAGATACATGAGAACGCTGTTTGCTCAAATCCTTTAGCTTTCTTTGATTTCTGGTTCTTATCATTTTTGAAGGGTCAGGCCAATTGGTAGCAGTTAGGCCCAGTCGTTTAATGTTCCTGGTGGAATGTTCATACCTATATCCCCCTTCAAATCACACTCTCATTGTCTTTGAAGAAACAGGTGGATGCGAAAGGAGCTTGATTGGTTGCCAAACGATAGGAATAGTTTGTTTGTTATGGTCCATGTTAATGCTGAGGAGACTTCCAGTTGTAGAAGGGCATTACATTATTTAAAAAGTTAAATAAGAACACAAAAATTAGGTCAACAGGATGCAGTACGAAAAAAGAATCTGATGGACGATTTAGTGGTGTTGGAATGGACTGGCGATCTGTCCAGGGTGTACCCTGCCTCTCGCCTGAAGTCAGCTGGGATAGGCTCCAGCCCCCCCGTGACCCTTCATGGGATAAGCGGTTCTGATAATGGATGGATGGATGGATGGAATACAACTAAGTGTTTCAATCTATTGTAAGGACTATCAATTCTCATTTCATGTACGACGTATTGTAGTTAATATTACTGGATATTGGCACCTACTCTAATTAAATCAAAGGTTTTTCCATGGAGTGGAAAGCTAATATAATCATGTTTGTGCTCAATCCCATTGGCATGGTATTTGCAACACACATATAGATGAATATCAGGCGTTTCTTAATCTTAACTATTGAAGTTCTGGCTGAAACCCTTAGAACATGAAATACTACAGTATCTCCCTCCTCAGCTCAATTTCACATGAATAGATGATGCCACCTGCAATGTGTGCATTTCAGTTGACAGGGAAATGTCACAGCATTTCAAAGAGGACTTCTGTTTACGTTGTTATGATAGCCTTCAGATGAAGACAGCGCCATGTCCGCCATATACAGGGAAAACAGAAATGACCTTGCTTAAATACAATTTTTTAAACTATGGCTATTGATAGAACATTAGAGACATATTTGATGAAACGTGCATAAGTCTAATTTGTCTATATTTGACTTTTAGTCATGCATGCCAAAGTTTTTGGAATAACACATTTTCTTTAATATTTTCATTTTTTTTTTGTGAGTCTGGTAAGTGTTTATATTTTTGTTTATTTGGGCAGGACAAGTTAATTACTTTCCATAAATGCTTTCTAAGCTAGCATACTAACACCACAGTAGACTAAAGTTCAAGCAATTTATCAACGTGACCAACTGTGGATTTTAATTTGAACTTTTTGACACAGGAAAAGTTTGAACATGAGTCCAAAAACAGCCTAAAAATGTATACACCACCAGTAACTGTAGCCTTAAAAGGGGACCTAAAACTTATGCATCTTGTTAACAAAGCATGGCCAGTAGCATCAGTGCTAACCCTGTGGCCCTGCTTTATGCATTCCGTGGTATATGTCTAGTGCCATGGGCTAATATATCTACATTCTTAATTATGAATGGCCAGCATTGGAAATTAACACAGGGTGCATCATTAAGGACTTGACAACAGAGCTAATACAATTACATTAGGTCAATTAAAAAAGGGTAAAAAGGTGATGTATTACATTGATCATGAATGCATTCCAAATTAATTTAATTTAACACCCATCGCTATAATGCCGTAGTTAAAATATGTCCTATTAGTGTTTGGAGCGTGCGTGCATAAGAATTAATTATTGAATAATTGTACATGTATTTCAACACTGGCAGGCTCTGAAGGATGATTTATTTTCTTCAGCGCCTGTCCAGAGATAGGGCTTAATTACAGTGGCTAGCCTTATCTCCCCTTTCCAATCCGCTCTTTGGAGTCGCCCCCCCCCCCCCTCCTCTTCCTCCCCTCTTCCTCCCGCCACGCCATCTAGTCGATATCATCAGACTGCTGGCAAAGCCAGCCCAGAGGAAAGTGATCCCCAATTCCTCTGTCACATTACGGCGCATTCATGAAGTCTCGGCTGATGACCCGACTTCCGTGCCCAGAGTGGAGGGGAGAGATGAATGCTGTGTGTAGTGGATGACCCCTATATGAGGTCAAAGCTGGCTGGCACATTACTCGCATGGGCTCGCTTTGTCAACTGGATAGAGTTCAAAATATGTTGTATAACAGTATCAGAAAATTGGCTCGGTTCTTTGCCAAAGGCAATCTGTTGTGGACATTGCTTTTCCTATGCGGGGAAAGTATATTCTATTTCTGCTCACTAGCGCGACCATATGTCTGCGTCGCCTAGCAGGCTTTGTCAGATGGATAAAGACAATGATAAAAGAGGTAATGTTGTTTGAATTCCTGCTTTTCCCTTCATTTACATATAATTCAATCAATCTATTGAAACTCTGTGGGAGAGGGAAGAGGGACTTCTGCGACCCAAAACAATATGCCAACCATTGATCTAGTGGGCTTGGTATAAGTGCTGTCAAGTTTGACAATGTCAGGAAACCAACACTGTTGTTTCATATGTTCATTTTTCAAAATCTCATTTTAACTTTCGTCTTATCACAGACACCAGGCTGTCAAGTTAAACATGGGACTCAACAAAACAGACCTGTTAACTTGATCACTGACTCCATTTGAAACCAGCATGTTCACTTGGCTATGGGTGACAGTGGTGGTAGCACCCCCCCTCTACCCTTCCCCGAGTGTTATACATCACATTCTGTTTCTTCACGGGCTGGAATGATAGGGGAACATTGGATTGGAGAGAGATGTGTTTATGTGTGCAGCAATTCCTGGTACAATGGCCCCCTTATTCAGTGTTGTGGACAAAATAGGCTGTCAAAATGGAGGAAATTGAAACCAGTCAATATTGCACATCTCAGGCTGTCGAGGCATTGTGAGGACCCTATCTTCAATTGCCAAGAGCAGTCAAAGCCTGAGTAGATATGACCATGGCTGGGCACACAATGACAAACACACATCACAACCCCATTTTAATACCCGAGGCTGGGTCCAACCTCCGTAGAGAGTGTGTTCTTGGAGGCAAGCATTAGCCAAGGTCGTTTGGATGAGGAAACTCCTGCACAACTCCTGAAGAACGAAACGCCTGCACATCTCTGACTCTCACCTAGTCCCTTGCACCAATCAGCGAGGGAGAGCCCTGATGATCATTTTAATGAAGTCAGGCGACACACACGTTTTCTGAGGCAAACAATGGGGTGTTCTCACGATTTTTGGAGACACTGTTCTAATCCCCACCACCGCCTTGTTCAATAGCGAGGATTTGGAGTCCCTGCGTTTTGTGAAAAGGAGTTGCCATGCACTGGGATCATCTAATTTCTTTCTCTGCCCTACTGGCGGAGGGGGAGTGGGGGATGTTGTCGAAGTACTCGTTCTGTTGGGTGGCTTTATCAGTGACGGGAGAGCACTTGAGCTATTCCCAAGCTGGCAAGCAGGGAAGACACTCCAGTCATTTTCATCAGCGTGCTTGTTCAGGTAATGTTCCTTCAGGGCCCGTGATCTCAGGGCTTATCTTGTTAAGAGCCCCCTGCTTTGCCAAAGATTTCCCTAGCCTTAAAAGGCGGGCCCCGGGGTGTGCACACAGTTATCGGTGACTGTAAAAGGATTCTAATTGAAGTCATTGAAGTTTCAAAATCAAGCACCTCACACTTGCTTGTTTTGTTGTGAAATAGGTGGGGCGCGCGCACCGTGTACACGCACAGATGTGTTAGGCAACACCTCCTCTCCCTGTGTCCCGTTTATAAGATAAGTCAACGTTGTAGTGGGAGACCCTGCGGGAACACACCTGTTTTTTTATTGTCAAAGCTCTGGGGACGGAAGTTAGTCTCTCTGTGGATGGATGGTGACCCACACCCGTTAAGTGGGGGATTTGGGGTTGCTACACTGGTTCTAATGGAGTGGAGGGGAGCTGTCAAACTGGTTCTAATGGAGTGGAGGGGAGGCTTTCCCTTTCACCTTGTTGTTGTTCCTTTTCGTTGATGTGGCTCTTATGAATGCTCGGCACACGCGTCACATCTTTCTTTCAGCAGCGGCGTCTGGCTGGCGGCCATAGCCAGAGTCCCCCTCTCCTGCTTAAGATGCAGTGGAGCCTCTGTGAGTTCGGAGGGCCAGTTCTATCAATCTGCTCCCTTCCGGCCCTCACGTTCCCCAGTGCGGTTAATCACTGCCACTAATTAGCGCAAATTACTCCTGGCGGCCCGTGAGAGCCCCCTCAGCTCGCTGGTGCTGCTCAGAAGGTCCTTAGCAGCACCCTGCTGCTTGGCATTCTTCAGGTAAGGAAGAAGGTGGGGGGGCAGAGGGGGGGCTTGGCTTGGGGGTGGGGGGTAGTAGCGGGTTAGAGCTGGGCCGCTGGTCTTCTCTTGTTTTTGATGCTTTTTAAAATGTAAGGCATCCCCAGTGATTAGCCTTCTATGGCAGTAGGAGATGAGGCCTCGGCAGAGCACCAGCAGCACTACAGAGGGACCATTAGGATGCAGAGAGGGGGATGTGGGTGGGGGTGGGGGGGGGGTAATGTATGGGGTGGGGTGCATGTGCTTCTCTGGCCTGAGAGCCTCTTCTGCATGCACAGGCCTCTGCAGGCTTAATGAGCCAACACCTTTTACTACCTCTATCATTAATTGTGCCCCTTGGCCGTGACTCTATGGGTTGTGTTGCATTTGGGTGATTTTTCTCCCAGTAATTTTGCTTTAATAGATTCAATTTGCTTTCATTTGCTTTGTATTGATTCATTTGTCCTGTTTTGTCTCGTCAAGCATAGAAACTTATAATTGCTCACAAAAGTTTGAGCGGAAAAAGAAAGAGGGAGAGAGAAAAGAAAAAAAAACCATTTCATTTTCTAAGAGATATTGAGCGAGATATATGAGAAAAAAATAATGACAAATGATGTTGATATGATGTGCAAGTAAAGCTTGACTAGTGCCGCATGAACTCATTTCATAAATCATCTTTCGTTTCCAAGATATCAAGCCAGAAAAGCACATTAAAATATACCATTTAAAATAAGGTGCAAAAAATGACTCGTAGCAATCGGAGGTTGTTCAAAAGCCCGCAGAAAAAAAACTTGTGGTCTGATGCATCTTTGTTACCCTGCACCAAAAACATTTTTTGCACTTCTCTGTATTAGCATTAGCATTATTAGCACCTCTTTGTATCAGCATTAACATTGCTCGAGTGGAAAAAGGTTCTATCGATGTCATCCGGTAGTCTGTAGCCTTAGCTCACCACTGCAGCTCCCTCTACAATGCATGTCAGGTGACAAATATGAGGGGGGAAGTCTGACCTCTCACTGACCTCCTAATGTGGAGGGCCCCAAGAGAAACTACTCTGTGACTGATGATCTCTCTCTCTCTCTCTCTCTCTCTCTCTCTCTCTCTCTCTCATGCGCGCACACACACACACAAACAAACACACACGGTCACCTATAAACACAAACAAACACACCACGCATCAAACTCAGAAATGCCCAGGGGTTGGAGAGGGGGCAGATAACGCAGGACAGTACCACTAACCATTTTTAGACTGTTGAATAACACATGAAATTGTGCTTCCAATGTCATTTCAAATATACTTGTATGTCAATTACAGGACTGATGCTACATTCACAGGACTGTGTTATCATCTACACAAATGTCTGGCATGCAACATTGTTTCGTAGTATTTCCTATCATCTATTGGGTGTTGTGGTGCTGAAGAGAAAGCCCTTCGATGTATTTTATGGCCTCAGTAAATTGTGTTTCACAATCTATTAATGCTGTGGTTTAGTTTCTCACAGTAGTCGTGAAAAGGTCGCCTGTATTTTCATTGCTTGGATTTTGTCACCCTGGGTTGGAGGAAAAGTTGCTCCAATTTTAATTGTGTCTGTGTGTGTGTGTATATGTAGGTGTGTGCGTGTCTGTGTGTCTGTGTGTTACTGTCAAACTTCAGTGTTGTTACGAGGGTCCTTCCGTTAACAGAGAGGATTTTTTGTTCCTAGCATTCCCTTCAATTGCACATGCAAAAACAAATATACACAACAATAAATTTAGATATCACTCTACAGATCCACTTTGAGAAATGTTTAAGATCCATCGAGATGCATGCATGTTTGTGCTTTCAAGGATTTATTTAACTTGTGAAAAAATGCCCTATGCTCTCGCAGTCTAATTGGTTTGCACTATACGGAATTTGGCTCTAGGCGACATTTTTCTGATATAGGCAAAACAAGACAAGGTTAGAGGCGCTCTAATTTCTAGAGGCTAACAATTGCTACAGGCTTCTAGACACGCTGGTCTTGGAATGAAGAATAAGTCATCTCCAAGCAGAAATCATACCTTTGTCACAAGTCTCTAATTGCATATTCTGAATTCATGCGTTCAACTCTCACAATCCAGAGGAAAGAAAGGTCAGACTCAGACGGTGGAACCTTTTATTTGTGTATTGTACGCTAGCCCTGAAAATGAACGTTATGTATTTTCTTCTTCTTTTTTTCTTCTTTGGCTTTTGTAATTGATTTTCTATTTCTAGGCGCATAGTGATCAATGCTATGTGCTATGGAAATGTAATAATTGTTTTAATTCACCAACACACACCTGCACAGAAGAGTTTTTTTTTACAGATCGTTTTACCAAAACAAGAAACAATCACTTAGGAATTTGGCCAGCAATCCTAAAATGCCCACTAACAACTTTTCGTTCTCAAGGGATGGCCTTTGCTCATTTCCATCAGCTTTTGACAAACAGAAGCTATCATTTTCAGACCAGTTAAAGCATGCCAAATTGGTGCTTTGTTTATAGGAAACATTTCTGGAGGATTTGTCTGCATGGGAATATGTTTGTATTGTGTGATATTTCTTCCCTCTAAGCCTAAATACACTTTTATGTAATCGAGAAACAGTAGGTGTCCAAAATATGCTCCTTGTGTGAATGATGGCTTTTGACTGTCATATTAAAACGTCTTTGATGCAGTTCTACAGTGGGATGCAAATTAATGCAGATGTCAGGAAATCCTTGTGAGGCACCTCGCCCTCAGGGTGGATCTAAGTGGGAAGAGAACTCCAAAAACTGTATTTACAATGGAGATTAAAAGTTTCCCTCAGAACAAATGTCAGGAAGTTGTGAAAGAGCATCAAGCCAACTGTAATCTGATGCAGTGTGCTCAACTCCTAATGAGTGTTTTGTTCGCCGCCCGCTCCCCACCCCCGTCCTGTCCTTTCTTATACTTCAGATCCCAAAAAGATAACGGTGAACCTTGGGTGAACCCGTAAAAACCAAAGCTAAGAGCCATTCGTATTCATTAGAGGACCTAGTGGTGCTGTTGACTGTCACTGCCACCAAGGGGCCTGTCCATGGCTGCAGCTGACATCTGTTGGCATAATGTCGCACACAGGCCAATTGGCAACAGGAGCTGATTTATAATGTTCTCTGTTTAAGTAGATGTCTTAAGGTAATTATAAACTGGTGGGGGGGCTCGTGCTAATTGCACCTTCCCTGATCTGTAACGAAGGGGAGGCAGCGTGAACGAGCGTGAACGAGAGGACGGAGGTGCGCGGGCAGCTGAGCTTGACCAGTTAGTGTTGGTTTTTGCTCTGGGCTGGAGCTCGTCACCTGCTGTTCGGCTGCGGCCTCCGCCAATTCCTCTTGAGTAATTATCTGCGAGGCCACATATGGTGCCACTGTGGACGCCCAGGAGGGAGCAGACAAAACGCCGGGACCCAGGTCGCCACCAAAGCTCCCTCTCCCAGTGAGCGGTAAATGGGGCTCCTTTGCACAATAAAAACAATTGTTTCCACATGAGGAAAGAGAAGCGTAATTAATCTTTAAGCAAATTAATTATTAGGAAGATTAGAGAATGAGGTAGATTAAGTGCATTAATGAGGCATGGATAAAAATAAATATATATATATCGGTGGATGAGGATGTTATGGGCAGAACCATTCCAAGGACAGAGAGAAAACTGATTACAGTTTGCATACATTAATATAAGGGATATTAGTGGTACAGCTAAGATGAACTATCTTGTCAGACAGTGAAATATGTTCTCTGGAAATAGTGATAATCCTTAAGAAATACGTGGTTTCGGTTAAATTAATAGTGTGCACATAGACGGCAATCTGTTAATTAACGTATATAGGGAGATATTACTTTTTTTTTATAAAAAATCTGCAGATGAAAACCTTCAAAACTTTGTTGGCTTATCCAACTTGTCAAAGTTGCACAACTATCAATACGTGGGGATAATAGAATATGAGGAAATTGTAGTTTAACTTCAGTAGACATTAAGTAAAAAGTTGGGCAAGGTCATAAAAAAGATGTGCCAAAGACGATCACAAGCAACACTGAAATGTGTGTAAAAATATTAGATCAGGGCAAGTGTTGAGAAAGTAAGACAGAGAAGCTATGTAAATGCTCAGTTACAGAGGAAGCCATTCTGCTGAGCACCACAATAGCTTACCCTAACCAGTGGGGATAAGGTAGAGAATGCAGAGGAACAGATTACCTTGGATTTGCCAGTCAATGCAAAGGTTTGACTGACAAAATGGGGTACACAAGAGATAGTGTATCATATTAGAGATCAGAAGGGTCAAGATTTTGCTGCCTGACGATACACAAAAGAGGAATGAGACCATTTTACAAAGGGGCGTGGAGGAGACCGCCTGCAGAGGAGACGGCTATCTGAGCTTTCAGTGGAATATTTGATGTCAAAGAACAAATGGAGCCCTTTTTAGAAGCATAAACCAGGTCTCCGCAGTACTGGGGCCACTTTAACGTGAATATCATTGATAGTTCCAGTTAATTCTCCCCTAAACAGTCGAGCGCAATGAAGAATAGTGATTTCACATACGCAATTAGCCAGTCAATAAGATAAAAGCTCTGTGGTGGTGTCCGTATCAATGCATTTTCATGCCAGTGTATTTTTACCCAAAGCAATGTGTGCTTTGAAGAGTAATTTCTCCCCAAGCATTTAGCCGCAGCAAATATCGATTGCATTCAGTGACTGATCTGCTCAGAAACCCATCATCTACCTTCATAATGTCGCTCACAGCCACATTCTTCCAGCTTGGTTTCCATTAATAGCCTGGCTACGTGACATTGTCAGCGATCTTGGCCCAGACAACAGGCCCTGTCAGGCTCGCCGAGGTCCCCTATCAGGTCATTTCATCTATGTATACAATTGAACCTGTTTAACATATTGATGTGCAGTTATCCTGTAATGTGTGCCGCCCATTATCCCCGCCTTGAAAGTAGGAAACTCCACGGCTGCTTTTCAGATCTTCTTCTGGCGTTATTTATCGTGTGGCATTTAGCTGGGGCTCTGATGACGGCAGCTCTCCACTTTAATTAAAGGTTCAACCTCTTTCCCCGGATGACAAATTGACTGGTTGGTAGAAAGGGGATGGGTGGGAACATGTGGAGGCCTCGTAAGGTTCCTGAGGAGCAGAAGGGCAACAGCCAGCCAGGCTACAGAGCCGGGTGGAGCGGCCATTTTTATCTGCACAGGGCAAGAACCGAATGATTTGTTACAGAACGACCTGCATTATCCTCTCCAGGTAGTCAGTTATATCGTGTGATGCAGACATTACATTCTATGTCAACCAGTCATGTTGTGTAGCAATTTACTGTGACTCTTTCATCTTTTTAAATTTTTCTTTCACAATTTTTATGAATGAAAGGTTATACAGAAAGGAAAGTATTGCATTTCTTTTTCTGGGTAGTTGCTGTATTTACTTATTTCCTCAAACATTCTTTACTCCATGTAAAAGATTTTTGTGACCTTCTGCTTCGCAGATGCAGTAGCTGCAGCCCACTCGCTAGCAGCAAATGGCTAATGGTCCGTCCCTCAGTTATTTTACGGCAGGCTGGAGAATATGTCCACTTTGCATGGTTCCCTTCCTCCATTTCTCAAACTTTTCCCTGAGTTGCGGGTGACACAGCTTGAAAGGGTTTTCCAAAGAGATGCAGCAGCACACAGATGGAAGAGTAAGCCCAGATGATACAATCACTTTGCGCAGCATGAGCACTCCTCCCAACGTGACCTGTGGGCTCCGCGGGCGGAGGCCCAAGCTGCACCGCAAGACGAGACGGGTGTAAACGGGCGCCCCGGAGCTGCGCCCCGAAAGTTAACTCCAGGAATTTCACAACGGCTGGATTTATGGAGGAGCCATACTGCATGGAAATGCCCCTGAGGGTTCCTGTAGGTCCCTGTCACACAGAGAGGTCATGACTGTGAACTGGAGGTGATAAAACACATAGACACCCATAAACCCACAGCCAATGCACCACGGCATACTTTGCCATTCGTAGGCGGCCCTCTCACGACATTAAAAGCAATCCCATTCAGTCCCTGAACCTGGTGACTCACGGAGATGGCAATGACAAAACGGTTAAGGTGTGCCTTAAAGGTGTCATAAAAATGTCCATTTCAATGAGGGTTTATGCAGAGATAAATTAAAGCAGAGACCCGGTGGACAGTGTGGAGCGTGCGCCCAAGCCCTGGCGGAGTGGACAGCGTTCCGGGCGGACCGCTCCATCTGAGGCTGGGGTTCTCCCGGGAGTCTCCTCCCTTCAGGAGGCCGCGGGGCCTAGGCCCTAAGCCCTCCTTCCCTGGCGGCCCCTGGGATGCCTTTGTCCTGTTGTAAACCGCTCGCAAGGAAGGACGTTCAATTACTCGGCGCACACTAATGAGTTTGCAAACTAATTAAAGGGGCTCTACTACACCCTGTGGGGACCTCCATCTCCAAGAAAGCCAGGGACATGTTTAATGAGCGGCCTTGATAACCCTTCAAAGGAAGGATGTGTGGTGTGTGTAATGATGCCCGGGGTAAAGCCAGCCCCAGCCAGGGAGGACGGGAGCGCCTCACACCGCAGAGCCTCACCCCGGCGTGGGGAGGCATCTCACCAGGCAGGTGCCGTGCGTTTGCAGCCCGCCGTCCACAGCTACCTTCCCAGACTTTCTAATCAAAGAAATTCACTCTCCCTCCAGCAAGTTCAAAGGGACCGGCATTTCTCTCCTCAGCTGGGGTTATATAGGGTGGCAGAGCCAGAACGTGTTTTCATATTGTCACAAAGATTACATTCTTCATTTATTTCCAGCCATCCGATTTTTTTTTATGGAGAATTATAGAAAACTATTTGTCAGCTCTTTTTTTTCCGGGACAAATCTGACCTATATCAAATGCGGTACTTCAAATGGCCGAGTCAGTAGGGTAGCTCTTGGCTGGGTAAGAAAGTGCGCTATGAATAGGGACTGTAGGCATATGGACTAAATTGGCTCTCAAGATCCATCAAGGTCACCACCGGTCCTTGTTTAGGCCTCATCAAATCAGCCCAGCCTTCCAGAAGAAATGGCTGCCTTTTGACGTGTCCTGAGATTCAGACGACACTTCCCGACACACCTGACAGACCTCAATCATGACACGACTCAGCCCTCTGCAAAGTCAATACACCCCTCCGGTAAACAAACCCACCTTTTCTTTTTTTGGTTTGGTCAAAATATTTCCCCGGCTGACAGGGACGTCTGGTATTTTGCCTGTGGCTCCTGTCAAAACTAACATGGCTTAATTGACTGCGAGTGAATGAGCTCCTGGATTGATCCTGTCAGGCTCCTGAGGAAGTGGTGCAGCTCCATCTGTGAGGCCCAGCTCCAGCGACAGCAGCAATCTGTTGCTTGGGGATGAGCCAAGGCTAGTGGAGGGAAAAAGGGAGTGAGAATTACAGAAAAGTACCTCAGGCGCCACGCGCTTCCTGATCAGCTGTCACCGATGACATATGCTGATAAACACGCACACATGCAGACACACACAGAAATGTTTCTCTGCACAGGGGAACTAATAATGAAATAAATGTGGAAACCACAAGGAGAAATGCACAATAAGAGCCACACACATACACAAACAAAAACACACACACACACACATTTTGCATCATGGATACTGTTGTCAAATTCAAGGGTCTTCTAAGCCTCCCTGAAGGTATTGCTGGGAATCATAATGGTCTTGTCTGGGTTGTTAGACATTCTGTGTCAGCTGGGGCCCTCCTCCGGGGAGATTCACAACACAGCCTGTCATCTATTCCTCTGCCCGTGTCATTTGTCCAAAAATGGTGGCATATATTGTCACCTCATGCTTTTACCTTTACCTGTCTCTCAACTATCAGATAGGCTCTGTTGTGACCCCGACGTTTCATATGTTTTTTCTCTCTGTGCGCCTGTCTCGGTCTGCCCCCTTCCCTGCCTCCCTCCCCCTCGCCTCTCTCTCTCTCATTGCGATTCCTCTCTCCCCCTCTTTCTTCTTCTACTGTTGCAGCCGGGGAGAGATGTTGCTCCTCTGAAGTGTGCGGTGCGGCAGCGCCTTCTGGCGTGATTAAATATTTAGATGGCTGTGGATGTGGAATGCGGTGGCGGTGGCGTGAGGGACAGCTGCTGCAGCACATCTGGGTGTCACTGATAGCACGGGGAAGGTGTGCGCCTGCCGTCTCCGCGCCGGCCAGACGTTTGGAGACGCAGCTGTCAATCAAGCGGGTGAGGCGGGCGAGGTTGCCTGGCTGTACAGTCGGGAAGCGGTGGGCCGGCTCCCAGTCGATTGACAGGTTCTTCTTTAGTTGCCGTTGGAGACACGTGGTTGCGTTCTCCATGGTGGCTGTGCCCCAAAAGCACCAACGTCTCTGTGCGGGTTAGCTTCCACTGTGGTGCAACTTATATAACACCACAATATCACAAACTATCTCACTAATACCCTGCACGTAGCTTATACAATCTACTTTTGCCGTTTATTAATGCTCGCCTACGATGATACTAGGAAACATAGAATGATAATGAGTCCATTTCCCTCCTTGATGGTGCTCTTGGAGAAGCCGTTAGGAGCCGTTAGGCCTTTAGGCTGCCCTGCACCTCCTCTAGGGCTGCTGGTAATGCGAGGTGGCTGGAGGTGTGACGTGTCGGCGCGTTTGAAGAAGATTGAGTGTGAAAAGCCGCCCACTCCTCCTCCCTGTACTTGATGCTGGGCGCGGCTGGCTGCTGTACGGTGGCACTAGGAGGCCGGCTGGCCTGAAAATCACTTTGTGTTCCTCTCCCCGGCACACGCCACAGGATATGGATGCGTCTCCTCCCCAGCTCGGTCCTCCCCGACACCGTGATTAATGGCACTCGCTTCTCTCCCCATCTCATTCTGTTACTGTCAGAGTTAAGTGGGCCGCAGACAATAATAAACAGCCAGTCTTCTGTGAACCCCCTAACACGATCATTCCACCCCACCCAATCCCCGTCCACCACCTCACCTCCTCCAATGAGAGCAGGAGAGATGGAGCGAGAGATTGAGAGGATGAGTTCAAGTTTGCGCACACTCGTGGACGTACTTGTGTGTGTGTCTAATTGTGCACGCGACCAAGTGTTTGTCTGTGCGCGTTTGTGCAAGAAAGTGTGTGAGCGTGAGCCAGAAAGATGCTGGTGTAAAGACAAAGAGTGAGCGCGATGGAGCAAAATGGAGGAGAAATGGGGAGTGGGTCTGATGGCTCTGTATGAGAACAGAGCTACGCTGAGAATCACTGAGAGCACAGAGACCCCGCTGAGATACAGAGATAGATAGAAAGACAGGGGGGAGAGGAATGGGCAGGAGGAAAATGAGGTGGGACTGAAAGAGATACGACTGAATCGAGGAGAGACGAGGAAGAAGAGGGGAGAAGAAGAAGAGAAAGAGAGAGTGTGCGAGAGCCAAGCCATTGTGGCTCCCAGACCTGCTGTTTTATTCACTAGTGTGGCTGTCTTTTTCTCAGCCACTCCCCGGCGCCTGTCACTTCACTCTGCCACAGCCTCTTCAGCCCCCCCCCCCCCCCGCGCTCCCCCTGCCTCCCCCCCGGCATGGCGGCAGGATACCAACAGGCCTGTCACACACACCTGTGTTCCGCCGGCTGACACGGCACACTCTGAGAGGCTCCTCTGTGGGTGAGGGGGGGGGCACAGGTCCTGGTTTGATTGGTGTGGCCAGCCTGTCAGGAGGTTCCAGTCACTGCCCCTGGTTTAGGGGCCACCACCCCCCACCTCCTCCCTTCCCCTCCCGCTAAAAGCCTCTTGGCGACCCCCTCTACCATGGGCACCTCCTCTCGCCTCTCCTCCTCTCCTCTTATCGCATAGGATCACTCGGCTCCGTTGCCCAATGACTGGGAGCATCCCCTCTCCTCCTCCACCCCAGGGGCCTTTTGTGTTGGAGCTGGAGCCGCGGTGGAATGACGCGCCACGATCCCATCACCGGGAGCCCATTGTTTTCCCTCTCCAGCTCACTGGGTAATGGCCATGGAGATAAGGGCATGATTCAGGCCTGCTCTCTGAAGGAAATGTGAAAGGCAGCCGCGTAGGAAGTCAAATGACTGTTTTGATGGCTTTTGATGGCGGGGGGCATAATTGCGGGATGGAGGGAGGGATTGAGGAATGTGAACAGATGGAAGAGGAGTTGAGAGGAGTGGAGCTAACACTGGAGGCAGTGGGTAGAAGCCATGCCTAAGGTTTTACACGCTGCGGCTCAGCTTAATGGGTCTGCCAAGTATGCACTGTATAATAACCGTCAGACTAAAATAGCATGCCGTGCTTATTTCTTTTGTGTGTGTGTGTGTGTGTGTGTGTGTGTGTGTGTGTGCGCGCGTGTGTGTGTGCGCACGCTCTCCCACTCGCTTTCTTTCTCTCTGCAACCCTTGCCCACCGGTTTGAAACTCCGTTCCCGATGGTAATGTTGATGATGATATTGTTTGGCGTGCATCGCCATAGTAACGCTGCTTAATTTCCCATTGTTTGTTCGTGAGATAGTTGGCGGGGTTGTTAGGAATGAGGGGCGAGAGGAAGGTGTTTGGCGACCAGCATAAGGCTCATCATCAGCAGACAACATGGGTCAGAGGACCACCGCTCTCCATAACAACGGGGGCTGGCCATAAACGCTCGCCAAGATTATAATTAGTCTTACTCGCCGCATTCGCGCATCCTCAAGTGGAACTAAAACCTCATTGACTTGGAGGGACAGTCTCGGCTTAATTAGGTGCCTTTCCTTACCGTTACCTCTGTCTTCTCCTTCTCTGGAAACAAACACAAATAAAAAGTGGCACTTGGCATGGCAGATTTGCATTTGCTACGCCGCAGTGAGCGGGACTCCATTCCAGGGAAACAGCTACTCTGGGGCCGGACGGCAGTGCCTGATCCCGGGGTTGGAGACGAAGGTGGTGGGGATGGGAAAAGAAGTCAGCTGAGCTTTGAAGCCCTCTGTGAAGTGGAACTCAATAGAGCAAAAGAGGACAGTCTGGTCCACCCGCCGCTCCACCCTCCTTCCCTCCCTCCTTATCTCCCTCCCTCCCTCACTTTCTCCCTCCCTCCGTTCACTCCAGCATCTAACTCTGCGTTCCTAGCAGCTGTTCTGCCCATACCCCCCCACCCCCCTCTCCCTTGGCCCCGGCCACAGCTTCATCATCCGGGTCCATTCTTTACCAGTCAGAAGTGGGAGAGGTGGTAAAGCCAATGAAGGTGTGGCGGAGGCTGACGCGGCGGCAGACAGATGTGCACGGAGACGGCTGCTATTGAGTGGCGGGGATAATGACGAGCGGACCTGGTGGGCAGCGGGGGGCTGTGTAGCAGGGGGCTTCTACCTGGGCGTGCATGCTAATCAGAGCGCCCGTCTGCCGAGAGCACCAAATGAAGGGGGAAGGGAAGCGTGTCGCCTGCCTCCACCGACGAAGCAAGGCAGGCTAGCTGATTAAGAGCACACACCCTCCCAGTGGGTCGGACAGGACGAGATGCCACGGAGGGGAGAGAGGGAGTACAAACAAGAGAAGAAGAAGAGAAAAGGTGTCTTGATTAAAGGCGGCAGTGGGGAGAAATGAGCAGGGATGGGAGGGGGAGTCCTGAGAGGAGGGGTTGATTTGGTATTGTCTGTGCTAGTGCCCACCATTTGACAGTCGTTGGCAGAGCGGGGGACGCGGGTGCTGAGCGGCTTCAGACGCTTAACCGGCTCTCCCAGCTGAACGGCTCGAAGTAGACGGGACGACTGGTGGTGCCGACAAAATGGTTGAACCTGATTTGCCACGAGGTGTAGACAGCACGGTGCACCCCGTAAGAGATTCTGTCCTGCCGTAGCGTTATTACGGCACGTTGACCTCTTACAGTAGTATATTCATGAGTTTAATTTGCACGGCTTGAGATGAAGTCGGTGCTCTGCATGGTGGCTCGCCAACTACATATCCATGATGAGAAAATATATATTCCATCAAGTCCATCACAATGCTGATGTACTCCACCGCCAAAAGCTACGCTTGTTGAATGAAAGATTCTATCAAACCAGCCAACCCGCACTTAGATTAAATAGAATGGCGGGCTTTGGTTTCATCGAGCGTTACACAATATTTTCACTCTTTTGAGAGAGGGAAAAAAGGAACAATAATTTGTTTTCATGGTCGGGTGCACAGCTCCAATCTGAGACAAAGGCTTGTTCAGTTCTCTTTGCCTGCTATCTTTCTGCCTCTAATTGCTTCTCTTCCTCAAAGACAGTTGAATCTTATTTCTCCTTAATTGTGATTATTTACACAATAAAGGGTTGGGGATATTTCGGGTTGTCGTCCTCCCAGGTCTCTATGTTTGCTGCTAATAACGAGCGGGGGGAATTATACTCAGCACTCCATCATTATCTGAGTCTTCAAGTACTGTCTTCCTTTTAATATGCAAATGCCGCTGATAGAATCGGCTGGTAATTGTAAAACACTTAAAGTACGACACATTTTTTTTCTGTGTGCGTGGATGTGTGTGTGTATGTGTGTGCGCGCGTGCATGAGTGTGTGTGTGTCTGTGTGTAGTGCAGTTACTGAAGGGAGGCATCACGCTGGAGAAACACAAAGCTGCACGTGAATGTGCCGCCTAGAGGATGTGCGATCCCTCTCTCCCGCTCTGTCTCTCTATCTCTCTCTCTGAGGATGTGTCTCTCCCTGTAGCTGCACGGCACCCTCTGTGTGGACGCGCTCCCTAGCTCAAATCCAGCCTGACTAAGACACGGACGATGTCCTCTGTGTGGACGCGCTGCCTAGCTCAAATCCAGCCTGACTAAGACCTGGACGGCACCCTCTGTGTGGACGCGCTGCCTGGCTCAAATCCAGCCTGACTAAGACACGGACGCAGGGCCCTCTTTTCTAATCAACAGCCATTTTATATCCAATCAAACCACCAGCGAGTTTGCAGATTAGCATTGATCCCCCCTCCTTCATTGCAGCCAGATAGCAATTAGAGTCACTCCCTATTTCTCTCATGCCGTCTTAAATGACATTTTTTTAATTATTATTATTTTTGGATTGTTTCTTAACCCGGATGATGAAAGCAGTCTTCTCCCCATATCCTGAGGGAAGGTTGGGGAAAGGAGAGGATCCTGACTTTGTTTTTCTCCTTTGTCTATTATTTCCCTGAAGAGCAGGGGAGAGTTAAGGGGGGTGAGTGATCGACTGGCCCTTTGTTCTCTAAGTTTTGGGAGGATTTGAAGTTATTGAAAGTCTGGCCGATGGCTGACAGCTTGGAGATGTCTGTGTGATGCCTGTCCACCATGTGCCATCCAAGGTGTGTGCGTGTGTATATGTGTGTGTGTGTGTGTGTGTGTGTGTGTGTGTGTGTGTGTGTGTGTGAGAGAGAGAGAGAGAGTTTGTGTGTGTGTGTGTGTCTTTGAACACGTACCGCAACTTTATGGAATGGACATTGACTGAGATTGTGCCCTCAGGCCATAACAGCTTTTTGCTGTACCACATACAATATTATGTTAGTGTAG
>JAVQJS010002443.1:0-10847 GCA_036024795.1 Galaxias rostratus | reverse complement strand
TACATTTTACTGCTTCTTTTGCACTTCTGGTTAGATGCTAACAGCATTTCGTTGTCTCAGTACATGTACTCTGCACAATGACAATAAAGTTGAATCTAATCTAATCTAATCTAAAAATTATAATAAAAAAAGATCTAAATACAAAACACATAGCCTAATTTATGCTAGCCTCGTTGTAATAACATCAAAACTAACAGTGATCTGTTGATGATCAGTTGTCTTTTTTTGATTGAGTTAGCGTCTGATACAGTATTTGATTTACAACAACAAAACGATAATGAAAGAATAGTTACCCCGAGGAGAAGTTTCTGACGCCACTTCTTGATCCAGTCCAGACTTTCTAAATCCAATCTGCCAAATACAGAAAGCGCAAGAGGTGTGCGTTATTTTTGCTTCGCAAGTCTATGCTCCATCCCTGGTGTTTAGAGTTGCCAAGTCTTTTCCCCGGAACTTGCCGTCCTTGCTTTGGACTGAGACTCCGCTGCGTTTACGCTTCTGGACTTCAGCACGAAGAGCATAGGCTAGTGTCCATTCTGTAAAGAAACTACAGACCTCCGAAGATTGCAAGAACTTTTCGGCTGCTGTTCCCATTTTTGCGTCGTTATTTTTTGGGGAACATAGAAGAGTTGGACTTAACAGACGAGTATTGTTCATGGCGTTTTTTTTTTTGCTTTGTTTTGTTTTTTACAAATTGTTGCTGAACATTTTGTAAAAAGTTTTTAATGACCTGTGCTTATGCTCATAGCCGACGTCTGATATGTTTTTACTGGAACCCGACATAAACAAGTTCTAGGTTTTTCGAAAGGATTTTTTTACCTAATTTTATCGTGCTTTTCGTACAAGTTTTACTTAGGAATGAGTTGCGAATGAAGAATCACTGAGACGCTACCAAGTTTTTTAGTAAACCAGTGAAGTGCAAAGAAATCAGCGCGTCTCCATGAGGAAACTCAACGTTTGGAGTTGTTGAAACTTTCATCTACTTTTAAAAAATCCACTTGAAGACTTATCGTTTTATTTATATTATTACTTTCGCAATGAAGACTATGCTAATGTTTTCTGCAGTTTGTACTTTGGTACTTTTTGTTTCTGTGAAATCTGAGCTTAAATCGAAAAACTGCAATGAAGTTCGGGCTGCATACAGTTCCAAAGGCTTCAACGTCAATGATGTTCCTAACAAAGGAGTACAAGGTAAGTTTTACCTCGCAAACCATCTTGATGTATCACCTTATATTAGAAGATGCCTGTCCACCAGTTGTGCCCTACTTGCTTATCATACAAGACGACGAATTCGAACGTTTTTTTGCCCAGGCATGTCTTTCTTTTACAGTCATGTAATCTTTTGCACAAGTTTTTTCTTTACTGTAAAGTAAAAGTAATTTAACTCATTACTCTAGCGATGCCAAGCTGTGTGAACTTTATTATGTTTTACTGATAGATGAAAATACCGTGTCCAAGACCAATAATTGAATCAGTCAATGGTTAGAAAACTTCCACTTTAAACTTCCAACTTATGTGGCGTTTCACTGCTTCTGTTTTAGTGTTTATTAAAATCCTATTACTAACCAGTTAAAACAGTTGGTGCTTATCTACCACATTATGAAATACGTTATTATACAAACGATCGTCACTGCAGAGGAGAGATGGGCCTGATTTCCTGTCCTACGCTGTAGTGTGTGGCGCCAGTGATTTTGGAAACACTGCTGGGAGGGGGATTGTAAGTAGCTTAGACTGACTTTAAAACAAACATTAGGCCTAGTGACAAAAAATTGTGACAGGAACATTGGGGCGCACTATGGGAAGTAGGGGTAGGGATTGTGGAGTTTAAATAATGTGCCCTGCTCCATTGAAAATAATCTTGATTCTTGTTGATGTTTTGAATTTTCAGGTAGCTCTACTTTTATGGCCTTTCTATTCTGCTTGTTGGCTGTATACAAGATGTGGAAGGCAATGGAGGCTTCACCTTGGCATTGTAATGTCATGTTAGTGCTACAGCTGGTACTTCAGAGTTCCTCTACTTGTTAGTTGAAGGGGACATCTGAGATTAGAAATGGCATAAAGCCTTCCACCTTTACCATATATTTGCATTGTGTGTTTTTGTAGTATTTTCGGATCCTATCTATCATTGAGACTCAATTACCCTTTTCCCCAAATACCTAATATTTAGAGTATACCATTTGCAAATGTGTCAATTTGAATGAACTTAAGACACTTGAATCTTTGCTGTTCATTCAGTTTTACACCTTTTTAATTGATAACTATGACTGTCTATGACTATGACAGTGTGAGATTCTGTTTGGAGTGATGGACCGGGGTCCGTAAAATCTGTAGGAATTTATTTGATCGAAATCCCAAGTTAGGTTGTTGAGCACAAAAATATTTCAGAAAGAGTTCTGATTACATATTTATGGCCCATTATAACTTTATAATAATCTCAGTGTGACATGGAACTATTTTATTTGTTTCACCCAAGCCTTAAAGCTGTTTGTATTATGGTTGAATATCATTGTGATGTTAAACATCATTGATTGTATCCTAATGCGTTTGCTTTATACCGTGGGCTTGATTGTGGTGAATCTCTATGTTTTGAATACTAGGTTTCTAGAGGGTAGTTTTGTTGGATGTTTGTGCGCTGTACACCCTGGCCTTATCCATGTCCAACGTCAACGAGTGCCTTTTTGTCATTGATAGAGAATGAGCTAAATGGCAAAGAGAAAGCATCAAGGTTTACTTTTGTGGCTTTATAAACCAGCACAAAAGCCATACCTTGTTCTAAGACAACCAATGTTGTCAAAATTTGTCTGAGCTAAGCCTAAAGCTCTGTGTCTTTTTAAACACATGACTTGTGTTAACTGTCACGGAGAGATTCATAAAGTGGACGCCTGTGAATCTGTCAGTTTATTTTCTGAAAAGCTTTAAGGGAGCAAAATATGTTGCAATAATGTAATAAATGCAGGAAATTATTGACATGCCAAAAATGTATTATTCTTTTACCTTTTTTATTGTTTAAAAAAATAAATAAATAATAGGCGTCATTTGTTGACCAACTCTACCAAGATCTGTTATCTAAATATACACAATCGTAGCCTTAAGAATTGTGACCAATCATGTAGCAATGTGTCCATGGCCATATTCTCCGTACCCATACTTATACGTCTGAGTGAATTGGATGGGGTGCTCAGCACAAACTTCCATAAGATTATGCCTCATTCCTGCCAGGTCCTCCACCCTACAACCTCAGTCATTTAGTGGCATGGGTTATTATTATTGGAGCACTCTTTCTAGTGTGCCTTCCAGCCGTCTGCTACGACATCAATGTGAATCACAGTTTTGCAGAAGGTATAACTTATGGAAGAGATGTAAGTTGGTCCTCAACGTTGTCTCTTCTTTACCACAAGCATCTTTTATTATTTGCTCACGGCATGGAGATAACAACGTTTGTAGCCCTCCAAATTCTGTACAGTCTGCCTTTGTTGCCATACAGGCTTCAGTGGAGATGTTTTAATGCAATGAACTCCCTAATGGGAAACCTCAATGCCCCAGTGTAGGCAGAATTAAATGATATACAGAGTAACACAGCACTCTTAATTTGTAAATACTATGTTGATCCCATGATCTCAATCTTGTATTGTTTTGCGTGGTAGCCAATGCCTAGTTTAATCCCAAATATTTTTCTAAGAAGTGAAGGTGTCTGACTGAAAGCCACCTCGGAGCCATTGTATTTTGATCAGTGGAATCGGCTAGATGTTTAACAAAACTGTCAAGTTCTTTGCTGCACAGCGACATGAGGCCAAAGCCTTTCAAAAGCATCAGAAAGCAGAGCGGTTAACACTAGTCAGATTTGTATCTGCCATGTCAACAGCTCCTCATTGCGGCGCTGGGTGCCGGACTGCACTTCACTTTTCAACTCCTCCTAAGGAAAATCTGTTTTGGTTTACGATGGCACTCGGACTCGATGTCATGCCTCAGGTATGGCACAATGGCAAAGATCAAAGAGGAGAGGGGAATGGGGTCGTTGTCTCCCCCGTCAGCACGAGAAACATCCCACTCATAATCAGTTCAGTGCATTATGACTGAAACTCAAAGCGTCTATGACCTCAACGCATTGGCCTTTTGGTAAGCCTAAAACACTCTGCGGATCCTGGATTATGAGGTCTACTTCTCCCTGAATAACTTAGCTAGTGAATATCGGTTTCTGTGTGTGTTCTCCAGTATGTTTACGGTTTGGTAAATAGCAGGTTGTGTTATTGGAATGACATTGAGGCGCTGAGATAAGAGAACTGGGACACAGTCTGTCAGGGCTTTATAACTGGAAGGCCAGTATTTGAGTGCTCCCCTCTGGTCTCATTCAGTGTGGCATAAACTTCTAACATAATAATTAACTAATTAACCAATGGACTTTCAATGCCATTGTTGTGGAACCTTGGTAGACTCACTCCAGTTTTAAGTTATTTTTGGAATAGGCTGTTTCGGTCATGATTGCCTAGACAAATTGTGGAGTTTTGTAGCAGTTTTGAAGTAAAAGTCAAAATTTTTAAATTAAGTATACGAACATGTTTTTACCAATTGGAAACTTTTATGCGCCAAGCACTTTTTGCTATGTCATAATATAAGAAATCCTCTGATTCTTAACACATGTAAGTTTTATGATGGCTGTATTCAATAAACTACATCAGAGCGAATACAAAACACTTCAGAGCCGTGTTCGGAAACGTTTAAAATGCATGGGCCTACATAAGATATGAAAATCAATGGTCCCGTTCCAAAATGGTCTGAATTCTCTTCTGTTTAGCAAAGTACTGCAGGTGTGCCAGTTGATTCTGGCACTGATATAGATCGTGCATTTCCACGCTTGTCAGTGTGACGTCTCCTTGGATACTGTTGAAGAGGTCTGTGTATTATTGAGATCACGAATCATGAGGAAGAGGTCTTGTGGAGCTTGAGGGGAGTCTGGTTGATCCTGATACTCAGAGCCAGCAAACCTGCGTGGGGAGTGCTGCCAGAGGTGTCTGCTGGCTCTGAAGGCTTTATCAGTTTCCTGCTGCACCAAGGAGTCAACAATGGGACCAGGGCTTCAGGGCTCGTCGTCGGCAGCAACCGCCTGCGTTATCATCATTCAGAGACAAATAAGAGCTAATCACAGCGTTTATATATAAACTATTTCTCTGTCCTGAGCGATATGGCAAGAAGCCATAATCACCAGGGGTGTATTAATCCAGGAATGCGATATTCAGACGCTCATATATGCCGTTTGAATGTGTTGCTTATATGTTGCTTGTTATTCTGTATCTTGAATTGCCTTGTGTATGTATCAAATATCTGTTGCCATTGCTGTTGCCTTTACCCCTTATTTTTGCCGAGTGAGCAACAGATCCGTGGGGGGTTGATGCAGTGTGTGGGAACAATCGAGCACCTCCTTTTAGGCCAGTCTGTCCCCCCTCCTCTCCTCCTCACAACATTCCACAGGGGACCACCAAGACCCACACACGGGGAGCCCCAGAACTGAGAACGGCGACAACAAAGAGCGCTGGAGTGACTGACTTAGACCTACAGGGGAAGAGAAGGCTATTTGACTGACAGAGAGAGAGGAGATGTTAAGTGAGAAAAGGGAAAGATGCTCCTGACAGGATTGATAGACTGTGTATGTGGTAGGGAGTGGTAATTCTAAGACAGGCTCGGGGAATTCACCCGAGTAGCATGTCCCTGGGCTAGATGCAGACACTGTGACTCATCACCTCTCTTAGCCAGATGTGCAAGTACCAACAAAAAGCCTGTACCTGGCCTTTATTGAACTCTTTTGTGTTTTTCCCCTTTCAAACATTTGACTGCTAGCTGGTGCAGTGCAGAACAGTGCTTGCGCGCTGTGAGTGAAATCTGGATCTGGGTTTGTGGTTTTCCACACTGGCTGTAGATGGGAGCGCCTTCCCCCCTCAAACCCATGTTAACACGTCCTGTTTGCATGCTGTTAAGTCGGCATTCTCGTTCTCCCCCTTCGGCCTGACTGACATATCAGTTCATGTTCCACTGCCTGGCCCGCTCCATATCAACTCATATTGGAAGCCTGCTCTCAGCCTTAGTGTTTCCTTCTTGATGCCTCTTTGAATCCCCTTTTTTTATTAAACCTCTCCTTAAGACTTTACTCATATTCCTGTGCCTCCTCTCTCCCAAACACCACAGTGCATGTTCTAGTCCTGTCCAGCTCTCCTACTCTGGTTTTCCTTTTCACCCCCCACCCCCCTCTCAGTGTCAGTGCTGAGATAAGGAGGTTGACAATCTGCTCCTCAAGGTTTCATTGTGTGAGAAGGCTTCCAGATGATCTCCATGCCAAAATTGTGACGGCTGCTGTTGCTTTCACACACACGTCTCCCAGAGGCCATGCTGTCATGCCTCAGTGTGCTGATGAGTTGCTGTTTGGTAGTCACAGAGCCACTGCGCCCCATGCCAAGGCGTTTACAGCCTCTGTTATGTCACCCCCCTTTCGCCTATATTAATTTTTCTGCATGCCAAATTCTTTGAGTGGAGGGGGCTGAGGTAGTGTACTTTTTTTTTTTTTTGGTCCCAGTGATATTTGATTCGCTGTGTGTCTCCTTTGTGTTGATTTCCTGGGCCCCGTTGTCTCACAGCCAGCAGTGAGAAGTGTGCTGGAGGGCTGTAGGCTCTAATCCCAAACGGCAGGGGTGGAGACCGCACGCCATGACCCACAGAACCAGGCTTGACGCGCTGAAGTCATCTAAGGGAATGTCTGCCTGGCAGAGAAGGAGATGTTTGATGTAGGCGTCATTCTTTCAGGATTTATTGAGCACTATGAAGACGTAGTGGGTATGAGTGGGGTACTAATAAGAATAGTGAGGTTGTGTTGCTTCCTTGCCAGCTGCCTCTGTTAGGGAAGGAGGAGCTGGACTGAAGCCAGGGACTTGCCTACATTTTTGGACTGAGCCCCTTATGCTATGCCAGGCCAAAGGAGCTGTAATACCCACTAATTACTCCCGAGGCCTAAATGAAAACCCTTGCGGATGACGATCCCACTGATACTCGAGTTTCAAAAGTACAGTTGGCTTAAAAGCCCTAACAATGTCAATGACCCAATCTCACACATTGCAATGTATTCTGAACATATAATAAAAACAATTCCCAGAGGCGAATTTGCCAGTTACTCCGGTTCAGTTTTGAACAATGGCTTCTCTGCCAAAAGCAAAACTTGTAGAGGGTTCTCTGGATTTTATTTTTACAGAGCTCTCTGAATTTGACTTACGAAGTGATGCTGCATCCTGAAACCAGTCAACAAAAGAAAAACGGAAAGCATGACCTAACAGTAAGCAAAAATTATGCTGGCTTGGGCGTAATTCTAACAACAAAATATCAAACTACAATGTTACAAATCATCCAGCTAGTGAGTTTTTAACGATTATTCCCTCTGGAAAGGTTGTGGCTTTTTGAGGAAATGTTAGACATTGTTTGAGGTTAATCATTTTCAATTATTTGAAACAGCTAGGACCATAGATGATTTATTGCAGCATTGGGTCTATTCGTGATGAACAGGGTTGTCCATGACCAAAGCCCATGAAACCATTGTACCCTTAGGTTTAGTCTTTCTTGCACCTTTGACAGGTTGCTATGAGCGGTTTTCTTCCCAGCGTCCTCATTGGTGTCCAGTTCCCTAAAGCCCAACAGGTATATCAGAATCATTGTTACCCTTTTGTCACTTTGAGGGCCCAGAAACCTGATCTTGTACCTGACCTCATTCTGCCTGGGGGGCTTTGCTGGGCCCCGTCCTTCCCGAACATCTGGTGGACTTCAGCTGCTTTTGGATGTCTGTTATAAACATTGTCAAATAACTTCCTACCCTTAGAAGAGCATGCTTTTACTGACAAGAGACTAGATGTATTGGTTATCTGTTTAAACCTTTCAGATTTTGAAGCCTTTATTTAGGGAAAACTAAGAAGTTACAAGTGTGTACAATGAACATGTGAGAGAAATTGTTTCTATGGGAGCAAGGTGTGGAACACATTTTAACTAAGGACCAATTTCTAAGGTTAGCATGAGTCCATTACTCCTACAACACTTTTTTTGTTTTTGCTCAGCTCCCTTAGTAAAGTCCATGGGTTTGAGGAATGACTGGTTTTTTTCAGCCTATGTAGTAGTCCGTTTGAATTTGTATGCCGTGAGTCAGTGATAGGAGGGAGGGCTGCTGGAGGGACGAGCCAGGAAGGTCTTTTGTGCCTCGTGTTTTTCTGCTCCTCCTCTCTTCACTTGTGATAATCACGCTGTGCTGTAACTTGTCCTCTCCGTTTGTCTGTACAACCTCTGCCTGTCTCTGCAAAGCAAGAAAATATCATGCTTACACACACACACACTTACAGACACATACAGACAGAACGTCAAGGTGGAATCCACTGTGAGGCACTAGATCAAACGCTAGAACTCAGCAACTCATGAAAAGCACATACCTGAAAGGGTGATGTGGAGAGACTGTTGGATTATCTGTCTTTACATGAATCACAGCTCTCCACTCCTAGAAAGATTTAGCGGATGTTTTGTCACTAAAGTCAAATGTGAGGGATTCTTTCTCCCTTGATAAGATTTTTATGCTTGCATTGCTTGGTCCACCCTGGTGTCTGCTTTGTTTGTGTTCAGTTGACCTTAGCCGCCATTAAAGCTCTTAGTAGGGTTTGTGTCCTCTGTTGTTTATTCAGTTCACATAGTTTGCTGCATCCGTCGGAGTTTATGCTCCGGTTAGTTCTGACGATGCATTGCAATTGGCTCAGAAACACTCCACGAGAGTGGATGTCCCATTTAGCATAGCTCCCTCATCCTTATTTCTCTTTTAATAACACCATTTATCATTATGTTTCTTATAAACATGCCACCAATGTTTTGCAGTGCCTGTGCAGTCTAAATCACTTTATTTCTTTTTAACTCTCTGTTTTTCTCGTTTTCTTTCTTGTCCACTCTCCTTTCTGAATGTCGTCTAATCAATGAACAATAGACTTTCTTCTTTCTTATGTTTAACGTTTACTACCTACTGCCTAGACTCTTGAGGGTTCAATTGCCATCACTTTGTCTGCTTGACTGTGCTGGGCATAGTTCAATGTCAAACTGCCGTCCAACAGGTTGTCTAGTGTAGCTTACCGTCAAAGTAGACCAAATGTATCAGTTGTCATATGTCAATCCTCTATGCGGACACTAACCTGTAATTTCCTCGTTCTGCTTGAAATATAGAAGTCTGTTACAAACCTGCACCATGTTGGTAACGGATTATAAAAGCCTAAATTAATTGATTGTATGCAATACTGATAGGAGGAGGAGTTTTACGCATTATGGCACAGCCATTCGTTGTTGTTGGCATTGGTTGCTGACTTTTTGAATGTATGTGGGGGAGTGTAGGAGCTAGTTAAATCATTGACAAAGCAATGACCTGGGAAGTGGTGTAGGCAGGGAGCTTTTGTGTGGGGAGACAAAGGCGGAGACGCAGAGCTGGGACAGGAGTGGGAAACAGACTCATAGCGAGAGGCCAGGGCCATGTTGTGGAATCTCCCCAGGGGCTTCTGGGTAAATGTTCATGGATGACAGCATTTTGGAATGTTCACAAATGGAGAGTTTTAATTGGCCAGAGGCCCCGGCTGGTTTTGCAATCAGAGATGGACTCACTGGTGGCAGGGGGCTTAGATTTACTAGGGCTTGTGGTTGTTTGCTTTTAGAGGTATGTCAGTCAGAAACAAAGCATGTAATAGGACGTGCACTATTTATATAACTCCTTAACTTTTCCAAATGATTTGCCTTTCGAAATTGGGACGATGTCAGTCGAGTGATGGTGACTGAGCAGTCATTACCTGTTGTCTGTAATAGGCTTGACCCTGGTCTATTTTTTTCTCCCGGTGCAGTGCCATCTGAAAAATACATCCATGCAATTTCATGTTGTGACAGCTGTGCTTTGGATGATATTTTAATTCCTGATTTATGTAAGGAAACTATTTTTTGAACAGACCCTTTTCAAGGTCTGGTGGCTGGCTGCTAAACTATAAAATATCTCCTTGGTCCAAATTGAATTCTGTTTCACCAAAAATTCCCTGACTCTTTAAAGAATGTGGAATAGTTTTGCTAAATGGAGGAAAGGGATGTCAAAGTGCATTTCATGAGTAAGCTAAGTAAGCAATTTTCCGGATGGCCCCCAATTGTTTGTGATTAGAGGCAAAGCCATTAATCCCAGTTGACATTGTTGGTTGTGATCTGTGATTTCCTAGTAAAAAAATTCACATTCTATGTCTGATTCCCTCTTAGGTTGATTGATCACAAAGGAGAACAGTTGTGTCTTGCGAGCAGCTTGGACGTTTATTGTTAAGTTGAGCGAACCAAACACAAGTCACACAGTATTGCCGTTTTCCTAGAATTATGTGCCTCTTGGTCTCACGCTGGTCGTACTTCATCGCAAAATGTTATGCTCCAGTTAAATGTTTTGTAGCCTTCAGTCAGCGTGACGCTCTAGGGTTGTATAGGGTGTCTGCATTTTGAAAGCAGTTTTCTCCCAGCATGTCTGCTCGGCGTGGGATATCCTGCTCATTAGCAGACTTCCTCGTTAAGATGGCACCTGCCCTCTCTTTGGGAGAGAAATGGGATATCCGTTTAGTCATTTAACTAAAAGTTTGGCCGAAATAAGTTCAGTTGTTCCAATTGCCCGATGCGTCTTACAGCACATAATAGTATTGTTTTTTTTGCAACAATTTAACTAATTTTAGGTATCACAAAGCTCTTGAGGCTTAATTCAATAGGGTCAGCTGGAGCAGAGTTGGAAAATATTGATCATTGTAGTAAGGCTCATAGCAGCAGTCATAGGAAAGTAATTGAGTTGACTG